>BMAV01017328.1:1744-23858 GCA_019973955.1 Trichonephila inaurata madagascariensis | reverse complement strand
ACTTCTCCTCAAAAGATAATTTTCAAGATGATATAGGTTGGTATGCAATTATCTAGGATTTTTCTTGCCACTACTTTTATCTAAAATTATAGAAACATTTTCCTCGTTATTCTTCTTACAATACAGTTCATTTATAAATAGTTTACTTATTAATCTATATATAAATGAAAATGTAACGTATGTTTGTTCAACGCCGCTAATCTCCGGAACTACTGAACCATTCCATCTAAAATTTTGACATAACATTGCATTTGAATCCGGACGGCTTTTTATGTACTTATTATTTCGTAATTCTTTCTAAATTTTTTAAAATTTAACTTTTGATTGATTTTCTGGTTATTTTCTTACCAATTAAAATATCCGGCTATTTTATATTTCTCCAGTATTCCTAAATTAAATCCCTGTCGAACATTTATCTCAAATCAAAAGGCGTCGCCAAATGGCAGCAATATGCATTCAATAAGAAATCGTTCCGTGCATGTTGGAACGCAATATTTTTCTGCACTTGGATAAAACTATTAATTTGGCGAAATTAATTGACAAGATTTAATGATAAGTATGTTTTTTACTTTGTTTTAGGCAATTTTTAAAATTTCATTTGATGTTACTATTAAAAAACAAATGACAAATTTAAGATTTTCTGATATGTATTTTGGGTGTGTTGGAACTGTTTACGGTGATTTAATCAAAAATTTTGTTTTCAATAGCTTTTTAAGATTTAAGCTCGTTGTAACATTCTGATAGGCTTTAGCCACCCAATGTTTACGGTTTAGTTTATATATTATAAACGTACTTTTCAGGTAATTCAGTTTCATTTAATAGAGTTATAATTTCAGACAACACACAACTGATTTTCGTACTACGAAACTTCCACTTTTGATGCATGCTGGAAAAATATTTCTCCAACAAGCTTTCAAAATCGATTAGCACGAAATTTTAATAGCAAAAGAAGCCTGTGCAATAAAATCCATAATCTCTAACTTTCTACATGCTTTCACAACAGTCAAATTTCTTTCTTCCATGGGTTTACATTGAAACATTTGCATTATGTGGTGCATTTTTAATGCTTCTACAATACCCTGATAATACTGGAAACTTCACCATTGAATTAAAAAAAAATTAACTTGAACATCAAAAGAAAATTACATATTGAAATTATTATTTATATATTGAATTTTAGAAATTTATGTATTGCAATTATTTATTGCATCCTACAAACTGAACACTTTAATACAAATGCAATTCTACTGAAAAACAAAGTGCTATTGAGTACAAAAAATAAAGGAAAAAGTTATTACAAAAATCAGATATTCTCTGGAACTCTAGAATGTAAAGTAAAATAGCTAAGAAGTAGATCACAAGTCACTCACACATAGGTGGGCATAAACCGACCATCTTCTGATTAAACTGTCAAAATTGGAATGGAAAAAAAGAAGAATTCATGTTATAACAAAAATGTATGTAAAAAATATATTTGTGAACCGTGTCATTTCAAAATTGTATAAAGAAAGAGTTGGGTGTATTGTATTTACAAGCTTGGGTTATCTGCCTTAGATAATTATTATATGTAAAGTACTAATTTGACTTCATTATGCTATTAATTTTTCCAGGATATAGTTAAAATTTCTTAAAATTTAAGTGATAACAGTAGACGTTGAAAAAGATCTACTTGGTATGACTTCAAAATCATGCCGAAAACGAGTAGCGTACTGATGTAAAAATTTTTGCCAATTTATCTTTCTCCGGTAATTCTAAATTAAATTGTTATATAATTCTTATAATTTGAAAAGTACATTTTTTTCAGTCCAACGCTTAACTCAAATCAGGAGACATCGCCAAATGCCATTCAATTACGGGAAACCGTTCTGTACCTGTTTGAATAAAATAATATTTTTCTGCACTTGAATATGGGTTTTTTCTGCCAAATAGTTGTTAAGATTTCTAAGAGTTGGGGCGGTAACTTATTGGACTGAGATTAAAAAGGATCAATTTGTTGGGATTTCAAAATTCCATTTGATGTTACTCTGAAATACAAATAGCTAAATTAAGATTTTCTGATTTGTATTTCGTGTTTGCTTGGAACTGTTTATGGTTTTTTCATGAAAATACTGAACCTTATTTTGTTTTTGACAGTTAAATCTTAAAAGATTTAAGTTTATTATAACTAGCTGTACCCAGCCACGCGTTGACGTGCCTCAATCTGGTTGAAAAGAGAAAGCCCACACTTCTAATATCTTTAACCATTTGCACTTAAAGTATGATTTCTTTATAAAAAAAAAATAAAAAAGAAATAAAATAAAACTAGCTGTACTAGCCACACATTCCATTTGCTCAGTCTGGTTTAAAACAAAAGGAATGAGAAAGCATACATTTCTGATATATTTAACCGTTTGCACTTGAGGTATGATTTTTTATTAAAAAAAAATATGTATAACTATATGCATAAACTAAACTTTTCAAACAGATTTCATTTGTTATTTGTTAACGCAATAGAAGTTATAACGGTTTGTTTTTGTCCTTATGTTATAAATCTAAAATTATGTACTTTGTCTCAGTAGTGGAGGCCTCAATGTGCGTTAAATTGTCTTTTTTTCATTGAAGAAGCTCTTCCGGCTTAGAAACAATGAACCTGTTTGTCCCGGTAGTAATTACGCATTGTGCCTTCAATTCATCCTTTCCATCACCGACTACTCTAGAACACTCAATAAATAATTGTCCATGTGAAAAGCAATCCATGTCTAGACCTAAGCTGCTCAATTTTAAAGGTAAACCCTGAACTTTGTTGATAATGATACAAATGCCAGTCAAATTTAGAATTGCAAAATTCTTCAATCTTTATCAAGGCTTTGTCGTAGATTTCTGCTGTGAAAGCCATGTTCATATTTAACTTTTCCTTGCATATTCAACAAAAAATATCTTCAGCCATGTGATTTATATTTCTACCCTATCTGTGTTGGAGATGAAGGAAAGCAGGCAGCCAATTTATAGTTGCTAACAATGCACAAATTTGATTTAGTTGTAAAGTGTAACTAGTGTCAATGATTACATGGTTTAATTATCAGGGACATTTTGAACATAAGCAGTCACACCTTTTAATAATTTTGTACTACACTGCGTTGGTATTGAGCTGCGTCTTTTATTGTAGTGTTGGCTTATGCGAGTATATGTTATATATTTTTTATTTTTATTTTCATTCAGTTTTTTAACTGCTTTTCTTATTTCTCAGTATAATTGACAATTGACGGAAATTGAGCTCTGTCAATTAATGTTCATTTGAATCCAAATTATATAGTGAAATTGACTTCTTTGGAGTGATTTGTTTGAATGGAATGAAATATTTTGTTTCTCATTGCATTGGAATTGTCCTGTGTTGGTTGATTTATGTTTGAAGTTAAATATTTTGTTTGCATTTTTAATTTTATATTTTCCCTTCTTTTTAACCCTGTGATGTCCCCACCGATGGGGACACCCGTTCTACACTATCCATGTGACCTGCGTCTGTGGGGAGGAACGAAGAACTACTGAAGTCATTCATACTAAAATCTATTTATTAAGATCTTAGTTTAAACACAATACAACAACAAGAATAATAAAGAATAATATAAGACGGATGATCAAGAATGAGAAGACATAACATGTATTACCAATCAATAGCGCAACTAACCACTGAATCTAACTCTTTATAGATTAAATACCATCTCAATAGTAAATACTTTATACTTAAAGTTTAATTTATCAAGCTTACCGCTATATCCTAGATAAACAGCTACGGTCCTTATAACTTCTGTTCTGGCTTTAATCTGGCTATACTCCATTGGGCTCGGACCCACTTTTGGTTAATCTGCACCGGCACTGTTAGGCTAATTCTCAGACTAAAGATTCCTCTTCTAGACTATATTTCATATCACCTTGCGACTACCTTTCTACTTAGCGACTTCACGAATGCTAAACTTCCAATATATATATGATTCCTAATTTACATATACACGTTCTTCTTCTTGAGTTCGTTGGAAAGAATTACCCTTCTAGCCCCAAAGAAGTCCTAAGAGGACAGTTAATTGAAATTGCGATGAAAGCCCCGTCAAAACCCTCATTTTTTCTTTTTTAAAAGTTTTTTTACAATTTCATACGTTTTTCTTTTAACCTTTCCTATTTTGAAGTGCAGTCAATGGGTTTCAGTACATAAAAATAATGCGTTGCAGAAAACCCAATTCATCATACTCGCTTAGCAAAAGCAATGTGAGGAGTAATTGCACATCAAACTGAGGAAGAACAGGCATCAGCGAACGAGCAAACCAGACAAAGAATAACTCAAATACTCTCTGAGGAAGCAGCAGAGCAACGTACAGCCAGACTTAACTATAAACGCTTCTGAGCACAGCATTAGCATTTTACAGCATCAGATCAGCTTGGTTCTCAACTAAAGGAACACAGTAGGCTGCGTATGACTGAAAAATGTCAACGAGAAACAGGATCAAACACGACTTTGTGCAAAGCAACAATCACCTTGCGTTCGGCACAAGTCAGCTGAGGATTATAGTTTGAGCCAGCATATTCTCATCTGCACAATGACTGAAGTGTATCCTAATTGCAAGGCTCTGAAATTTAATGGAGAAACAAAAGGAATGTGTTGTACCATTGGGAAAATTAAAGTGTTTCAACTTGAAAAATCACCAGAGACATTAAATTCTTTGCTACTGTGGAATCGAAGCATCTCCTATCTGTCATCACGAAATACAACTCAGTTTCCAAATGACATCGTTTGGAATAGAAATTGTAACAATTCGTGCCGACTTTCAAAATGAAAGGATAAATTTATCATAAAGCTTCTATTCACAGATAATCAACATAAATTCCTACAAATGTACTTTATTGGGGATGGCAAGGATAAATTGAATGGATTCTGCGGAATTTCTACTGGCATATAAAGGTCTATTGCTTCTAAACTGCAAAAGCTTTTTCACCGAAAAAAAAACTCAATTTAATGCGTTTAAGCCTCCATTATGGAGACAGCATAAATAATTTTAGGTTCATAATATAAGGCCAAACACAAAATTGTAATAAATTCATGTATTCCATTAACAACTGAAATATGTATAGAAAAGTTTGGTTTATGCATATTTAAACATATTTTTTTTAGAAAAAGAATCATACTTTAAGTGCAAATGCAAAGAATCGTATTTAAGGGCAAATGGTTAAAAATATTAGAAATGTGTGCTTTCTCATTCTTTTTTTAACCGTACTGAGCCACAGCAACGTGTGGCAAGGTACAACTAGTTATTTCAAAAAATGAGCAAATGAGATACATTAATCTGCAGTGTTGTTTAGATTAGCTCTAGTATCAAGTTCTTGTCGTGTAGTAGAGTCTCCTGTTTCCTGCCTCGTTCTGTTGAAGTTGCTTCCTTTCGTTTGCTTATCGAGCATGATTATTTACAGGAGCATTTGTATCGCATTGGAGTCAAGGATTTTGTTTGTTGCTCTCTGTGACTTCAGGGTAAATGGATGGTGAACCACCTCAGGCACTGCCTTATTGTTTTAAAGTTTCTTGAAGACAACTCTACGGATGCTAATTTTAATTCTTTTTATGTTTTATCAGCACTTTATTGGGCTGTTCGTCAAATAATGTAGGATAAAAAAATAACGTAGGATAAAAAAAATTCTTGCCATGCTATGACACCGTTAAGACTATTTTCCAAGAAACTGAAAATGTTTCCTTTGTATATGATTCGAAACTGGAATTGGAATAATTTTCCAAATAGATTTTGTACAATGAAAGAAATAAAAGAATAAGAAATGTATTGATTTGAATATACCAGATGGAAAAGATGGATATTCATGTCATTTTCAATTTTAAAAAAATACCTAACAATCAGCATTACTATATTAACATCCAAAAACAAACAATTAGCTTCGAGCTCTCATTGTCTTCCAGTTGCTAAACCGTCCTTTTATAGTATGCTATACGGTTTTCAGTGTGCTTAAGGCAAGTCTTGGAACATAATGTCACAGAAAAACAGCTTCTTTGTAGTTGAAATTGTAGGAAGGTTGATTCCAGACACCATATTTGCCACATGAATACAAATATCTTGCAGTCCAATGTGGGATGTCACTGTTTGAGTCTATAATAGGAACACCTATAGAATACTTTTTGTTCTAACACCATACGTCTCTGACAATAAAATTCAATAGGTATCCTTCCATTAGAGGATATTGGTGATTTATTTCACTCACTGCTAGAGTAGATTCTCCAAATATGGATAGACATGATGGGTGGTAATAAGTTTTACCACGCCTTCGTCCTTCTTCCAATTATATATAAATATCACAAAGAAACTTGTTTCAGATTGAATAGTTGGTTATTATCAAAGGAAACGAAGCAGGTGAATTAAATTTCATTCTGATAATAGATAAAAGTTTTTTAAATATCGAATTCTCAAAAGTATTCATGAGAAGTATATTTTACCTCTTACACAATGATTTTACGGGTATGATGTTTTGTAGCATTAAGACAATGATAAATTGAATAGTTGAGATACCAGAAAAATTATAGTATATTTTTGTCAAATCCGTTTCTAAACTATTCAATTTATAATAAAAGTATATGAAAGGATTTCGTACAACGTTTCCAGAGAGCATTGTCTTTTGTGAAATTAAATCATATATGTACCAATCTTTAATGAATTTAAGTCGAATTTTAATAGAAATATGTTTCTTTTGTATACAAAGTATTCCCATTATAAGTTCATTCAATGCATTTCATATTTACTGTTGTTTGTTTTATTCATTTATTTTGCTTAGAAATAAGTGATATTTTGAGCATCCAGCATTTTTGAAAGAGCCAAATTCTCTTTTAAAAAGTATAAAAGATATATAAGAGGGTTGGGGCAAAAGTCATGGCAACTATTTTTTTTTTCTTGAAAATACCAGTTCGGTTGGAAAATGTGACATATACAGACGAAAGGACAAGGCATCAACTAAATGTGTGGACAATGAATAGCACTGAAATATTGTAACACACTAATTTATTAAGGTAGTATATTAGGCAATATAGCCTTCACTGTGCAAAAGAATTACAACGCAGTACACATAAAGTTAACATGAGAAACCTGGGTCTAAAGATTGTCAATGTAGTTCCCTGCTACTGTCATCACTCGCTGCCAACGATGTGGGAGGCGCTGAATACCATCAGCCTCAGCATTTTCAGCACCATGTATGAATCGGGTCACCTTTTGGCGAATAGCATTAGCAATTTAATCTCGTTTTGCAAACCTCCTACCATGTATTAATCTTGGGAATGAGATCAAAGTCACCGAGCGAATTTCTCCCTTGGCGAACAGCTATTTTGATGTAAGCGCGCTGCTCAACACGGGTTACTTCCAACTCACACGACACTCACCAACTGACTGATTTCACAGCCCTCGCTGCGCTACTACCATCTATTCCAGATTCATCTGCTGTTCTCCATACACACTATGCCTTCAGAACTTCCACACGACACATTTACGTTTGTGATCCGTTCACATATCTACAAGAAAAAAAAAGTTGCCATGACTTATGCCCCAACCCTCGTATATAAACCACTTTGAGATTTTTATTTTCGAATTAAGAACTAATTTTAATGATCAGGAATATTTTTAGATAGCCAAAAAAACTTTTTGTTCCATTAAAGCTAAATTTCTTCTCCCCAATCACAGTTATGAGGCAAAAAATAATCTATTCACAAAATTCGATTCTTACTTAAAATATCTTCCGATATCTCCTAAGTAATGAAGTTAGGAATATTGTGTGTAAAAATGATACGCGTTATATATAGCATTAAAAAATTCAAGAAACTTCAGAAAGCTATAAAAGATCAGAGTTTAAATATTCAATTCCTTTTAGTTCCATTTAAACTTTCGATTCAAAGTTTATTAGGAAGTATTTAAATTATAATTTTGATACGGAAAAAATTTACTTAAAAGTGATTTGAAATAAAATTTTCGCTTAGTATTAAAAGTATTTGCTACTAAAATCCACACATCAACCAGACTTTTCACAATTAGGAATAACTAAAAATAATCCTCTTTCACAAAAAGACTCTTCCAGAAAATCCCGGAAAAACAAGGGCAAGAAAGAAAGTAAGATGCGAACTCTCTTAGAAAGAACCATCTCAATCGCAGCTGCCCCGACAACTGATCAGAAGAAAGTATTTCCTGCTTTACCTTTTGAACACTTTATAAGTACAGATGCGCAGGATAATCTCCGTCATTCTTTTCAAGGTTTCTGCCAAAAGTAAAAGAAGTAATTTGTCTTTTCTGAGGAGAAGTTTATCAAGAAGAGAGCCATGAAAAAGTATTTTATTATACAGAAATTTTAAAGCTCACTCCATTAACATTAATTTTCTTAGGAAGTAGAAGCATAATTTGTGTTGTTTTTTTTTCAGTTCTAAGCTCTCATTAAGGGGAGTTGGAAACCTCTCTCTCTATATATATTGACAATGTTTAATTGGCTGTTTTCGATGTACCTTTTCTCAAAATCTGTTATATATGCATGCTTGAAATTTTTCATTCAATTAAAGTACACCTTACTCATTGTACTAAAATGAGCTTCTAGCTAGTTCTGAATTTTTCAGTAATTTATGAAATATTTTATCAAACATTGTGAAAATTGACTCATTTTTCACGTAAAAAAAATTGCAAAAAATATATTTTTGCGTTTTTTACAAAACGCTCATTTCAGTACATATGAGGCATCATTATAAATACATCATAAAAAAGTTACATACCTGTGAACATTAGTTTCTCAGAAAAAGTACATTGAACATCAAAATTTACATTTTGAGATAAATTGATTTTAATGTATACCGTGAGACTTCTAATCGGCTAGGAAATAAAAAAATAAATGGCTGAATTTACAATAAAAGATACATTTTTTGGTTTATATCGCACGTTAAACTTTTAAGTAAAAACGAAGTACTTTGTTTATATTTTTCGCCATTTATTCGTTTATATTTTTCGATTATTTAAAAATAAATTTTAAGGGCTTCTAATTACCGTAGAGGTTAAAGTAAGGTATTTTTAGAAAGTTCAAAATCTATACAATTTAAAAATGTAAAATTCTCAAATTGCCAAAAAAATAAGATTTTAGCTAACACGGAAAAGAATAATCCCATTTCAGATTTTAAACATTCATTTTCTTTTATTCCATTGTATGCTTGCATGATTAGATATAAAAAATGTAACAATTTCTTAAAATGAATACTTATGTATTTAAAAAAATCCAATGTCTGAATTCTGGAAATAAAATTAATAAACACTAAACAAGCAGTACTTTTTTTCCCTGTCCAATTTTTATTCGTCTGTTTGAAATAAGTTTTCAAAGCCCTTTAAATGAGATTTTAGTATAAATTGATGCATATTCCGTAATCAAAAAATAATAAAAATTCAATAGATAACGATGAGCAAAAACTAATAATATAATTAATTTTGCAAATATAATTCAATTTTGTTAAAATATCAGTTAAAAGTTTATAACACTAAATTTCCATTTTAAATATGAAAAAAACATCTAGCACTTTTGTCAATAAAAATAAAATTGTATTACTCCTTATGGCAGTTTACTTTTTTTCAGTCGAATAATTTCAAATAATACTTCTCATTACACATGCGTTATAATTTATATTTTAATTTTTCATGTTGTTTTATAAGTTCAGTTAAGGTAATCTTAATATCTTTTCACGGGTAGGGAAAACTAGCAGAATTGGGAAAAGTAGAAAAGGGATTAATATGTTCGATTTTATTATAATTGTACGTATATCGTGGGTATAATTATAAAAACATTTTAACAAAATAAGTCGTAATACCGAGAACTTCTTGCTGTAGGTAAAGAATTTTATTATAATTTTGTCAAGTAACTGCAATAAAAAGTTTTGTAAGATATTTCTTTTTTTTTATTCTAGAATAAATATAGTTGTTGAAAGTATCGGAGGATGAGGATCTTTAAAATCCTTTATAATAAAAATTCCTTTAAAATAAAAAAGAAGGAACGGCTATTGAAAGAAATCTCTATATTTGGAAAGCATAGAAAATTTTAGATTTTTCCCCTCGTGTTATGCAAAATAAATATTAATTTAACAGATAGAAAATTTTCCACTCATATTTTTGCTTAGTTGTAAGCGATTTGGTATTTAGATGTACATCCTAAAAACTCCAGACAAAGTAAACTACAGAAATTAATCTTTGATTACAGATGATAATTTTTATTTGAATGTTAATGATGCATTCTTCTTTAGAATGTAATGTTAATTTGTATAATAAACAATTAACTTATTAAAAATTATCAGGCATGTACATAAAATATGTGTATTTAAGCATATTTATATTTTAAGATATTTAACCTATTTAATACAAAGAAGATAAGAGTGCATTTTACTACTCCAGAAAGTCATTCAAAGGATGCATACGTAATTCTTAAGCATACAATTTCTATATTACCAATGAACTAACCTTTGAAGAAACTTGAGCTTGCTGAAAAATGCTAGAGGATTAAAATTAAAACAATGCTCATATATGTAAGTGAGCTTTTAGGTATTTTATGCCATTTTGATTTTGAAAAAAAATTAAGTAATCAAATAAACTTGAATAAAAGTTTATAAAAAATAAATGCTAAAACTGAATTTAAAAAATGAATCGAAAACATTGAGTTAAAAACATTTAAAATTACGATAAGTGCGCACAATACATAATAGTACATTAATCTTACATTGTATTTTTTTATAATAAAATGTCTCTACCTTGCAAACAACTTTTCTTTCATATATATTCGTTGAACTTTAGTTCTTTCTAATGTCTATAAAGCTTTTAATTATTTTTTTAATTGTGACGCTGCCTAGTATAAATACAATTAAAATACATCCCAATATCACCTCGATTTGCCTTCATTAATACTAGTTTCATATGAAGTTCAAGATTATTTCTTTCCTTGAAAATATTGGATTCTCTTTCACATTTAATTCGAGTCATTGAGAACGCCTCACAATTATCTTCATTGACAGAAGGAATTTTCTTATACATTTTTTTGTTCTTTGAGTGTTTCTATTCCTAAAACACTGAGACATATTAACATAAATGCTGATTTTCCTATAAAAGATATTCATTAACAAATTTCCGCGAATCCTCACAAAGTTTAAGTCACTCGCATGAGTAAAAATTAGGATTAATATAACGTTATGTACCATTACCGTTATTCGTTAAAAATATAAAATTAATGATAAGTTCAGGGTTTTTTTTCTAGATAATTACATTTTCAATCTTTTTTTATTTTCTGAAAAAAAGTCCTATGTTAGAAATACAAATGCAATTCAATTGAACAGTATTTTTTTCTTGTGTGTGTGTGTGCTTTCTCTTCTGGAATCGTACGCAATAATCATAGAAGAGATGTGTTGCTATTCAATAACTCAGTGAGGATAAGTAGGATTAATGTCCAGGCAACAATGCAATTTTCACTCGGAGGCTTGTCAACATGGATTTCGGAGAATATTGCCACTTAATGGAGAAAGAGGATGATGTGCGTGTGTTTCGTAGATATTGTCTCATCTGACGATCAAAATTATTTATCACTAGTTCATAAACGCTGTACACTGTTGTCATCAATTTGTGAACAATTAAAAAAGTACTTTTTTATAAGTTTAAGTTAATATGGTTCAAAAATATTGAACTGATTTTATTTCTATAGACTCTTTAAAGGATTTGTTAAGGAATTCCTTCTTTAATTTCTGCGAATATTTTACATGGTTTTTGTTTATGACCTTATACCTTAATTATTGATTGTATATACATTTAGAAAGTGCGTGTTTATATATATATATGTGTGTGTGTGTGTAAGGATAATTAACTTATATCTAAAACAAAATCTCCTACTTACCATTTAACTTTTATTTCTCATAACATATTCGAGAGTCTTAAATTAAACAGCTAATATTAATTTACTGGGGTGTATTTCTCTCGTTTTTATAAGACTTCCCATAAAAGTCACTTTATATTTCCTGTAAAATGGCTTCATATTCATTTTTTGGTGCAACTGAGTTTTATTGTGCAGGTATGTATAAATACAATTACATTATTAATCAAAACAATTTAAAATATAAATAATCAACGCCCCACACATTCAGTTGGCTACGTTAAAATTATCAAACGTTCACCGGTCCGGAAGATAAAAAGAATGGGAAGCATTAATATGCAGTTTTTCGTCACGGATTCTGAGGACGTGATAGAATTCTAAAAGAATTTTCAACCAAATGCAAAATTTATACACGTTACGAAACTGAACTGTGCATCTGCCTTAGTGAACCTTGCCAGAAAAAACAGAAAACTATTTTAAAAAAAAGGTATTGTTGTGAAACCCGAGATTTTTTTCCGACTACCAATATATTGGCACTTGTAATGAGTGTGAGAAAAGTTTCTATCGACTTGGAACTTCTTTAGGAATTTTAAAACAAGTATATGCGATTTCACAATTTACTTTGTGCCCTAAGAACTTGCTTAGAATTAAAGATATCAATGATCACTGAATTCCTCTCCTGCCAGTTGCAATTACTCAATCCAATGGAAGCGGCTAAGGATTCGTGAAATGTATGTGTAAAACAAAGTATCAACATAAGAATTGTCTTTGCGTGAAAAATGTAATGAAATGTAATTCAAAATATCATTCAAGCCTACCATGTTGCAACAAGTAGGTTAATTTTAATTTCTTATCTGGAAATTTTGTTTTCCTTCATAAAAAAAGACATAAATTTTGTTTGGTACAACTTTTTCATTTTCCTTTACGTATTTTGAATGATTTTTTTAGTGGCACTCTCATTATTTTGTCAGAATAACATTTGTACTTTTAGGGGAATGTACTTCAAGGATACAATAGCTTTATCATGACCTTTTTTCATGCTTTGCCTAAATAGCTTTCGTCATTCTAGAGAAAGCCTAGGCACAAATTATGTAATAATTCTCATATGCGCATAAATATTTACTATAATAATTTACTATAAATACTTAATAAATATTTACTCTAATAATTTACTATAATTTCTTAATAAATATTTACTATAATTACTTAATAAAAATATTTACTATAATTACTTGATAAATATTTACTATAATTACTCTCTAAAGCGCATAAATATTTACTATAATAATTAGGCATTTCGTATTAGATAGGTTTGTTTAAAATATTTTATATTAAAAAATTCACTCTACCTTTAAAATTATTTGCAAAATTATATAATTTACAAATATACATACAGCAAGCATTTTCACAGTAATTTTAAGTTTTTAATCAAGAGGAAAAATCAGCAGTCAATTGAAAAATTTAAAGGAATTTTTTTTTAACTCAAAATATCGCGTACTTTAATAAATGACTTTATTATTTGTACCAGAGCAACTTCTTCAAACATTTTTGAAAATTAATATTGAAAGTTAAAGTTTTAACTTAAGTCTCTTCAATTTAGGTTTCTCTTTTGAATTTTGATTTAAATATTTAAAAAAAATCATTAACTGTAAACTTTTTAGAAGAAAATAAATTAGATGTATTTTAGAAACTGTTTTTGCATACTTTGCCGAACTTTCGAGTTGAAAACAGTTTAATTTTTAATGCATTTCTAATCTAAAATTTTCATACATAACAGAAAAAGAAGCTATTAATTTCACTCACAGAACTTTAAGGTGTTTATACGTGACCTTATTAAAATATATGGGGAAGTCTATTAAGAATTTGTTTAACCTTCAGTTTTAGGAATAAAAGAATTTTCAGCTTGCAACATTGAGTTTACGAGCAAATATTTGCTGTTTCTTAACATTTCTATTGATATTTAAAGGTTTAAATCAATTTTAGATCGTTTCATAATTTCCCTTCAGGAAACAATAAGAACTATGCAAATCTTAACTCGACTATGATTAGGAAGTAAAGAACTTTAAATGTCACACAGAGTTGCGCATATGTACACTACTTTTTTTGTAAAAGTTATAACATCATGAATGTAAGCTAAGCGAAATTCTTGAAGAAACTTTCTGAATCACAACTCTATTCTGAAATGTGTGTCTTATGTTTTTGAATGATTTATCATAATTTTAAGATGTTATAATGCTAAATACAGCAATAAAAAATTGATTTGCTTATACTAAACTATTGTTTTTTTTTCTTATTTGAATTTTTTTGTTTTGTTTATTTTAATAAAAGTGTTTTTTCCAAGAGGAATAGATTCACAAGATCTAATTCAAATTTTCAAATGAGCTCTTCCTTCTTTATTGCAATTCTAAAACAATTTCTTCAAATACCCTTTATGAAACCAAAGACATTCACCTTACGTATTTTTTGCTTCAGTGTTCTTTTTATTTTTGTACCGATCATTTATTTTTAGATATTTTAGACATGTCTATGGAATTTCTATTATTTTGATCTATAGTTCTCTAAATAACTTTTTTTACTTTAGCCAATTAAGATATTTGCTAAAGTAAAATTATTTTTAACGTTTGCCATTAATGTATCTGACTACGTTCAGAACGATGATTTTGCAAAAACGTACAAACTAATATATATATTTTTTAATATTTAGTGTCACTTAGATAAGAATACACGTAAAAAGTTGTTTTAAGGATATTAATACAGAAAAAATTATTTAAATGCAATATTTTGGCAAAATATGGACATAAAATTATTTATTTTCAAAATATTCTCCTTTTATGAAAAATTATGTTTATTTTTGCCTGTATATAGCTCAAACCTCTACACAGAGCTTGAACTAGGATTTTTGAAACAAATAATTTAGAAGCAGATTTTTATCCATATTTTATAAAACATCAAAGTGAAGAAATTTTAACAAAAATGTACTAATTATTATTTCAATTGGTAGTAACTCTGAAAATAATGTGAATTTTTCAAAAATCCTAGTTCAAGATCTGTAGAGAAGTCTTAGCAGTATATAGGCAAAATATTTTTATTACAGAAGCATTTTTCATAAAAGGAAAATTTGAAAATAGGTAATTCTATGTCCATTATTTGAAAAAATATTGCATTTAAATAATTTTTTTATTATAATAATATAATGAAAACATTTTTTAACGTGTATTCTAACCTAAGTGACACTAAATACTAAAAAAAAACTCGTTTGAACGTGTTTCCAAAATCATGTTGCGACGGGCTCACGCGTCTTTTCTGTAACATAACCTCTGAGTTCTTTGATGGCCAAGATTAATGGCAACTCTTTTCCAACCAAAATCAAACAAGCGAAATGCGATTATGAAATGCAAATAAGATAGCTTTTAAAAAAACAGAAGTTTCAGTAAGCAGCATGACAATTTAGGGAAAGTTATGATTGGAAGAGATACGAGTGTGAATTGACGGCCTATCGTAAAGTTACCAATATATCGAGCCATTGTTACAAGGTTCATACCATTGCACGCGCGCCCAGGAGTTTCTGTGCAGTGATTGAATCTTAGCTTGTATTAAGGTAGGACTGATTATTTGATATTAGGACTTATAATATTATCAGAATTGAGAGTAGGCGGATAATATAATTATTTAGATAAAGTGGTCTAAATTACGCGATTCGGTTTAATTATCGCTGTGTGTTTGGTTCATTAGATTCTCACTTATATAAATTTATCTAAATTGTTAGAGGTTTAATTTATATTCTTAATAAAGTCATATTAAGAATTTTAAAATGTCTATTCATTTTGAGAATCCCACACCTCTAATTCACGCTGAAAATCAAAGATATGGTCACCAAAGAGTGACCATATCACAATGTTTCCGAACGTAGTGGAATATCTTAATAAGCATCCTGAAAAGTAAAAAAAACGCAATATTACATCTAACATATATATTAATATTTAACGTGTATTACTTCAGTGTCTTTAATTATTCATCGTTTTCAATTATTTTAAACCCATGTATAGTGAATGTTGTTTATTGTAAATGTGCATGTTGATATAAAATAGGAAAAGAATTGTGTCGCACATATTTCTTAACCGTTGGAAAAATTTTTGGAAATCCGTACATTCCATATTATGCTCTTTCTTTCTAAGAAAACTAAGAATAATCGTATAATTATTTCTACACATTTTCTTAATGTTTTTTTTGCTTACGGTTTTACCATTTTTCGCGTTTTTGCTTGCATTAAGGTGTAACTGGTTATAAGAAACAAAATATACTTTGTTTATTTTCTGGATTAAAATGCATTATCATATTAATGCCATATCTACATTTCTTACTTTGTAAAACTAGTAAAATTCTGTAAAATTCTAATCGCAAAATCGATTTTGTTAACAAGAGTCTCTGAAATATTCATGTTTAACACGTGTGATCAAAAGAACTTTTAATTTGAAACAATTTTGTGTTGCTTTGATCTTTGGAAAGGGAAAACTGTTTTTATTTTTCTCAGACTGTTACCAATATTGAAAATATTAAATATTACCGCTTTTAGAGATTTCACATTTTTAAAAATTTATATATATACATAAAAAACTGTTTTTAAGGAGAATACCTTTACTTATTTAATTTTAAATTTGTATTTTCATGTTTACAGATATTGCAAAATTTTCTAAACCTGAATTTTAGTAGTTAATATAGTGTGCCAAATATTTTTTGCACACTCTTATAAATCAAATTTTGAGTTTGGTTTAAAATGTAAGAAGGAAGTAAGAAAAATATCCAGGAACTTTTTACGTTGTAAAAAATAAAGTTTATAAACGTAATAACATATAAAGAAGTTAATATAAAATATAAAGTTAGATTAAAAAGCTTTTTTTTTAATCTATATTAGAAAAAAAATCCTTTAAACTTTTTTAAACCTGATTCTAACTCGTAAATGCGGCTATAAACTTTTATAAAACAATTACTATCTTTCGAAAGATGCTCTTAACTGTTGCTTAATTTTCGTTAATTTTCTTACGTTGGATATGTTTTTTTTTTATAAAAAATTTTTCTATGAAATAACAATACTTCAAAGTCGTTTCAATTCGTTACGTTACAAGAATAAACTTAAAATTTAGATGGTTTTTTATTAATTATTCATTTAAGATAATGAATTATTTTCATAATTTTTTCTTCTATCACGTGACTATTATATTTGAAAACATTTTTAAAAAATCCCCTAAATAGGATCTGTAAATCTGGGAAAATCTTGAATAACGAAACTTTTCCTAGTTTCTTTTCAAGGAGATTAAAACTGTGAAAAACAAAAACAAATATAGGAAATGAAAAATGAGAGGACACAAGAATGACTCTTATAGTTTACTTTTAAATAAATGGATGCTCTCTTATAGAATTAATAGTTGATATCTCTTATATTACACTTCTTAACTAGGTAGTTGTAACTACTATACAACTACACATTCTTTAAGTTGACCTCTAAAATTCTTCAGAATCTATAGTTTTGTCTAGTAACTCTTTACGGCAACCTAAGGTTTGGCACTTTGTGGCAAATACAAAGTAGCAAGCTGTGAGGAGTTGTGTGTGTGTGTGTAGTAATTAATCAATAATAATGAGAACAGTAATTGTGTGTGTGTTCCTTTTTCAGTTTATATGTGAGAATCAATTAAACAATGCAGAAATAGATTAAGTTTATTCGAGTAGTTAAATTATGAAATAGGAGAAAATTAGATTGGTGTATTAAATAAAGGCCTTTGAAAGGAAATATAAGTAATTTTATGTACAAAAACGGTTGTGACCAAAGAAGCTTCGACGCTGCATCCACCTTGTCTTAGAAATGTCAAACGACTTATCAGGGATGAAAATGTCCGAAAAGAGTATCCAATCTTAAAAAGATGGTTGATGATAAATCTTGATCTTGTCAACTCAATGGCCAGAAAACGCGCGTGTTGAATTTTCTGTCCTTCCTAGGATATATACGCTGAGGGTCATTGGGAACTGGATCATTAATTAATGCTCCGTCCCATATCATAAATTGTATCAGAGTCCTTAGATGTTCATGTCTGTCGGGAGAAGGAGCCTCCTGATTGGTTGGTACAAGAGTTATTCAAAGGATGGTGGCGATGAGCAAGCAAGGGATGATGCAATCGCCTTTGGCAGTAGTAACGGGTTGAAGAGGTACATCCTGATTGGTCCTTCCTAGGATAGAAGGTGTGGCGTGTTTTATAGTCCTCACCGGGCATGATTATTTGCAGACCCATCTGTTTAAAATTGGCCTGCATGATTCTCCGCTCTGTCCTGCTCTGTAATTCTGTGCCAATGACTGGGGAGCATCTATTTGATTGCCCCTCTCTATACTTTATGTCTGATCTCAACATAACTATGGATTTCTCCATCGTACTAGAGTAACTTCTGTTCTCTACTAGACTGCAATATGCCCTATGTATAAGAAGACGTTTGCAGGTGTAATTTTAAAAAAATGTACAAAAACGAATCTTTTATTTCATTGTTTATTATAACGCATTTTACGTACTTAAGAATATTTTGTTCACCTTCAGTATATTTTTAATGAAAATAGATATTAAATTAATTTAAATAATATAAATATATAAGAAAATTTTTTACATTATTACTTTATTCTACGAATATGTAATATAGTTCAGTTGCCGAAAAAGTGAGTCACATTTAGTAACTTATATAGTTTTCCTAGCAAAGAAAAAAATTATTTCAATGTTAATATCTTAAAAATAAATGTTAAGGTATGATAAATTAATAACGTTGTTTAATGTACTTATCAAATAAGCATCTAAAAAAGAATTTCTCTACTTCGAAGTATGATATTAAGTAAAATAGACAGCTGTTTTAAAAAAATCTCATGTTCAAATTTTATTCGATTATAACGTACAGTAAGTACTCGCTTAACGCTGTTTCGGTTTAACGCTCTTTTATTTGAATTGTGGAATTCCCCAAAATTGCACGCAGCGTTAGGCTTCCCGATATCCGAAGCAGTTTATCTGTGTTTCTTCTTTCTTGTGGTGCTATACGAACGTATTTTTATCGTTTCAAATATTTATTGACGTTATTGTAAGTATAAAAATTTATGTAATATAATGATTTCTATGGTGACAAATATTATGATTTTTAGTTTTTATCTTGACTGATAATAATAAAGCAACAAGAAAAAGTATTTGACTAGAAACTAGAAAGCAAGTGATTAGAAGATTAGATACTGGTGGACGTCAATCTCAAATTGGTGCTGCATTGCATTTGGTAACTTCAAAAATAAGGACCATTCTTAAGAATAAAGAAAAAATACTGTCATTGGCAACTGCAACTACGACAATCTCTGCAACAATAATTACCCATTCTAGAAATAATACAATAGAGGAATTGGAAAAATGACTTTCTATATGGATTGACGACGAAATTGAACGCAATATGTCATCAAGCCAATCTACCTTCTTGATAAAAAGGCAGAAAATTGGAAGAACATTGGAAGAAGACTGAATGATTTGAAATGTAAACATACTGACTTAGAATTTAATTTATTTTTGTATATATATTCGTTAATCATGTTTCTACATTTGTAAGAAATAAATTTTGGTTTTATTGTTATAAAAAACATAATTAAAAGATTAAATGGTAAAATACATGACCAATTTTCTATCCATCTACCCTTAAACCCATTATTAACATGACAAGATAACCTCGTTTAACGCTGTTTCATATTACGCTCAACTTTGATGGAACGAATACCCGGCGTTAAGCGAGGTCTTACTGTATTGTTCCAGAGATATGTAGTGAAACCTGTTAAGGACCATGTACCAAATTACTTTAGAGCAAACTTAATAATCGATTGCCTATCATTTGCGTGTGAAGTGGATTGTTAATTCAAGTTTATATACTTGCATTCGGACTTTTAAGACCAAAAAAAAAAAGAAGAAAGAAATTGGGAGTAGGAAATACTTTTGGAATATCACAAACTAAGAGAATCACAAGAAATTTGAGATTTAGGAGTTTTAAGACGTATAAATTCCAAATACGCAAAAACATTGAAATGGCACAATTTTCTTATTTATATCTCAAGGAATTCTTTCTTAATTGCATTTAAAAACTATGGTTTTTACAATAAAATTAATTTTTACCATTATTTTTTTATTTTTAAATTAGGGAAAATATACCAATTTAACAGTGCAGAATTCTGTGATAAATAATAATTAGAAATTTTTCTGTTTTTAAACATATGGAGGACTTACTTAACACATAATAGATCCCGTTTTTAAATCTCCATAACTAAAAACTTTTCCTTAAAATTATGTAAATTTAAAATTTAGACTACTTTAAAGATAAAAACCAGATGAGACAGTGAAAAGTCTGTTTTCATGACGGAATAATTTTTAATTAATTAATCAGCAAGTTAATTCAGTTATTAAATTACCATCATAATGTAATTTATTTTCACTCATTCGATATCAGTTGTGTCAATTTATATCAGTCACACTGTTTGGGATATTAAGAATCCTTCACTTTAACACGCTTTTATAAGTTTCACTTGTATGTAATAGAATCTTTGAACTCGATTTTTACCCGCTTTAAAAGGTCAGATTATTCGAAATTTTGCGCACTTGTCAAGGACCGATGACAATACAATAATTTCATAATTTCGTTTCATTGTCCTGATTAGGATCCTCATAAATAAGGATTTTTAGGATTTCGAGATTTGGCTACTAATTCATTATATCGTTTCTAGATTTGGCGAGTAATTGCATAAACCATTTTCAGATTTGGCGACTAATTCCATATACCATTCCCAGATTTTTTAGACTAATTCCAAATTTAGCTACTAAAAGATTTAAGTGCAACCCTAAAACCGCAAAACCGTGCATGTGAATAATAATAATTTATGTTCTAACTGCTAAATATTTTTTATTTTTATTTTTATAAAGCAATACGTTTAGAAGTGATGATACGAATTAACATTATAGCAATACGTGTAAAGAATGGTAATACGATTGATATTTTAAATTTCTTCTTAGCACACTTTTATTACTTGGACCTGCATCTATAGAGACGGGATCTTTGAAATACAACAATAGGGGTCTCATCCAAAGCCCCCTAAACGGAGAGAATAAATATCCTTCAAACCCATTTTATTGAAGAGCAAAACTAATTCCAGCAGCCACATAATTCCGGCTCCAAAAATCAAACTCAAGGATGAATTCAACAAAGAATAAATTATAGTTTTAAAAACTAAAAAAACAGGCTTTTATTGCAGATCGAACTAAAAACTGAAAAATAAATTATAGTTTTTAAAAATAACCAAAAAACGCGCTTTTATAGTGAATTGAACTAAAAAGTAAAAAGATAATTCTTAATATAAGAATAAAATGACTAACGAGAAAATTAATGCCATTGTGGTAAAAGCGTGGAGTGCTTTGTACTACATTTTTATACTAACTCAGCATTTAGGAACAGAACTAATAAGAAATTATAATTAATATAGAGCACACCACGCTTTTACCACGATGACATTAATTTTCTCGTTAATCATTTTACTCTTACATTCAGAATGATTTTTTTACTCTTTAGTTCAATTCGCTATAAAAGCGTGTTGGGCGTGAAATACTTAATTTCATAAGTATTAAATTTCAATAGTTAGAATAAGTAAATTAAGTCAGTTGCTTAGAGTTTTATACAATATACCATCTTATATTAGTAAATATTTTTCTAAGTAATTTGAGATTTTAAAAGTAATTTTTTTTAAAATATAAATTAATAGAACCAAGTTAATGGAAATTTACACAATGTGAATATTACATGAACTTTTCCTCTCTTAGTCATTTGCATACGCCTGAGTTGAATAACTTTGAATTTGCTTCTGTAAGGTAAAAATTGGAGTAGAAAAGATTTAAAAAAATTATTGACAACATTGGTGATCATCACAGACTTTATGGATGGAGCAATTTCAAGTCAAACGAAAGATACAAGCTCAAGTCCCATTAAAAACTATCAGTCACAATAATTGCGTATTGTAGATACAAAAATAAATGTTTTTTTATATATCTGGTTAATTTCAATTTTGTTTTTGAAACAGTATGTATATATATATATGTGTATGTGAGTGTATATGTATATATATGTATAAATATATATATATGTGTGTGTGTATATGTATATATATATATGTATATGTATATATATATATATATATGTATAT
>BMAV01017323.1:37439-52756 GCA_019973955.1 Trichonephila inaurata madagascariensis | reverse complement strand
AAAGTTTTTTTTTATGTTCATATCTTTTGCTATTTTTAAAGCTATCATTTTTATACCCGGAGTATAACGCGCATCCTTAAGTTTCGGTCTTATTTTTTATGTTCAAAGTGCGCGTCTTACACCGGATTTTACGGTAACTATAATCATGGCAATTTAGTTAAAAGTAATCTCTAACGTGTAGGTTATTGCCCTAAATTCTACCAAATTGACAAATTTCTTAGTCAGCCTTCTACGAGTACCCCAAGTATTTTAAAGTATTCCCAAGTATTTAAGTCAAATTGTAGTTTTGTATATTTAAATTATTCATATATTTTTACATTTTTACTTAATAAAACTCAGCCTAGATAGGGCCCCCGTTTTTGCACCAGGGTCTTTGGACACCTAGCAACGCGACTGGTGTGGACACCACCAATAATGCTCGTTTATCACAAAAGGCTATTATGGCAGAAGAAATTCTATGTTGTATGTACGATAATTGAACTGAGAATGTTTAACTTTTGATTTCTATATCTCGGTATGCGATTTTACGACTTGTGGAAAATTTTATCTTGATTTGTCGAACAGCACTCTCAGATTACTATTTGTCTTTGAACTGATAACTTGACATTTTTCTGTATGCAAGCCCTTGGGAACGCATATTTTTACATGCCGCAAAATCATGGTTAATGGGCTTATTCATGACAGTCACATGATAAAGATAAACTGTGTTTTCCATTGAATTCAAAACAGACATCAAACTAATTGGACTTGTTGTTCTGCTTGTAAAACTTGGGTAAAATTTCAAATTTTATAAGGTAAAAATTTTCATATGTTTAAAAAATAAATTTCTTAAAAAAATTTAAAAATTAAAAAAAAAAATCTTATTTATCCGTGTAATTTTAAATAAAATGCATTTTGTCTACCTATGAGCATTATCGTTGTTGACAAATTTGGTTTTTTTTAAGATAAAGTTTCTGAAAAGATGAACTGATTAGCTGGAAACAACCTTTTTTGCTTTTATCGCGTATTTATGACGTCACATGAGAGTTTTTAAACAGATTGGCTAAAAACACGTGGTTACCATTATCATGTTACTAATATCGTCACATGAATTAAGCCCATTATTCCAGTAAAATTTTTTCAGCCTAATTTCTTTTGTTATTGTTGCAATAAAAATATTTAAAAGGACACCAGAGCTCTAGAATCTCAATTTTCTTTTACTAAAAGTTACAATTATTTATGCAAACTTAATGCAACAGAGCGTTGCCAAGATAACGAGGGGATTGGTAAAACACTAAGGAGTGGCACATTATTATTAACTTTTTTTTTTTTATGAAAAGAAATTAAGTAACCAAGAATATTGGAAAATGAAAACAAAGCTAATGTTATTGTGGTGCTTTCTTTTGCTACTGTTTTCTATCTTAAAAAATAATTAAGCCACCTATCCGGTATAGTGGTTATTAACTGTGACTGCGGTGGCGTAGGTCCTGGGTTCGAATCCTGGAGAAGGCATGGATGTTTGTAAATGTAGTGTCTTTGCGGCATGGGTGTACTCTAAATAGCCGTCGAGCCGCATATCCTTTCGTGAGGTTGGTGGAAGGAGAAGAGAGGTTGGAGACATTTGACCACCCCTAGGGTATTATCTCTCAAAATTGTGGTGGAACCGAGCAAAATCGTGCTATCACTTGTATGCTGCTCAAAGCTACGGCTAATGACAGGCGTACAACTAGCTCCTTGCCACGATGAATTTCGTGGGCCTTGATCTGATGTTACTGTCGATCACGGCATAAGTAACAGCAACAACAGAACTAATTAATGTTCCCGATGCATAGTAGAGTTTCATTCATTGATCCCGATGACATAGAACTTAGGATTAATAATATTCCACTGTATTTGTTGCTTTAACTTTATACGCGGGTGGTCACATGGTCTTGAACTCGTGAGTGACGTCCTCGAGTCATTGGAAGACTCTAGAATCGAGTCTTGGGACCTCTGAAGTTCGGTCATGTAGAGGGGTTGATCTGTTGAGACTCAAAGACATCATGTTGGCCTTGTATGGACAATGAGTGGCCAATTCAAGTGCCGTCCTCATCTCTTGATCAAGCTTCAAAATTATGAAATCCATCTCGTATAGCTTTGAAGAGCGACGTAATAAAAAAATCAATCAATGAAACTTCGTTCACAGAGAAATCCGTAGTTTTCTTGGATACTTGATTGTTTTTCAAATAGTATAATATAATCCTGTACTTCTTTTTAGCGACTGTTACCATCTGACTAAGAATTTCGTTATTAGCTATTGCCGTAAAATCCGACGTAAAACGCGCAAAATCAAAACACAAAAAATAAGATAGAAATTTACGGGTTCGCATTTTACGCCGGGTATAAAAATGTGAGCTTTAAAAATAAAAAAATATATATATGAGCATAGAAAAAAAAAATTAGACTTTTACATACATCAAAATACTGCTTATTCAAAAGAAATAACATTCCTTAAGAACTTTAAAGTGTTGTAGATCTACAAATAAACTATGTTTTCAAAAGTCTGAGATAATACCTCGAATAAAAGCGACCAAAACATAAGAGCATTGCGCACGTTTATTTTAGGTTTTTTCCGTACAAAAGGGGTGTGGGTTATGCGGTGAATATACCTAAAAATTAAAAATTGCAGCTTAAAAGTATGGGGGCGGGTTATACGCCGAATTTTACGGTAATTACTTTCAATGTTTTAGTTCATTTTTTTTTTAATTTTAGTTTTTCCCACTTAAATAATTCAACCACTATTTCTCCGTTTTTTAAATCCATCTCTTAAAAATATTTTCTAATCGATTTTTTAATCCAACGGATTGGTTTCTCTGTTTCCAGGAGGAAAAGAAAAAGTTCTAGAATTTCTTATGTGAAACTTTATAATCTGTATATAAGTACATTTCATTTTTCTTAAAACAATTTTCTTATAATTATTAAGCAACTTTGTAAATAATTAATTTCGTATTTATTGGTCTTGTCTTTTCAACTGCTTAAAACATCATTCGAATTTGCAGTTTGTCCACTAAATATTTTCTTTGGCAACGAACTTTTGTACCTAAGATTTCAAATTTTCAGTTTATTCATTATCTACTTCTTATAAAACACAAGAAAATATAAATATAACTGTGTAAAAGAAGACCCTCTTTTTTTCCCAACACTGGACTCTAGAAATGTAACAAATTAAGTGTAAGAAATTAATGATTAAAATAACGAATTATTTGAATCTTATAATAAAAGAAAATCTTTTAGATTGAGTCAAGTGGCAAAACAAACTTAAGGGGACATAATACGATTCACGCAAAAATTTTTAATTTAAGAATTTTCCAAAAATTTTTTGTTGCCTCCTATGTATGTATACCATATAAAACAGATTTTGAGCTCAAAATTTCATAATTTCATTTTTTCATTTTTTTTTTTTTTTTTCATTTTCCCTTCAATTTTTTAAGGAAAAAACTTAAAATTTGTGAAGTGATTTTAAAACGCTATTCCTCCTACAAAAATTTACGTACACACATGAAATTTGATTTACAAGTACGTCAAACTATGTATAATAAAAGTTGGTATGCGTTTTGCGATAACATGATTGGCATTTGTACAATACTTCTTTTTATGAATGCTTATTGAAAATTCCTAAAAAAATGTATGAATTCTGAGTTTAATTATTTTTAAAAAAATAAGTATTGCTTTGATTCAAAAATGCATACCAACTTTTGTTACATGTATTATTAGCAATAGATAAAAAAAAATTCCAAAGCATTAGGCACAATAGAAAAAAAGCCTTAGCATTTTAAATGAAGACAAACTAGTTATTTTATCTTTCTGAGATAAGTAAGCTTCAAGTTTTGATTTGCCATAGGAATGTGAATAAAAACGAACGTAAAAGCTATCATAATTCTGTGTTTTCTAAGTTTAGAGCTTTCAAATTTTGTAAGGTTATAGAAAAATATGTAAAGAATAATTTAGGCTAAAAAAGTTATATATTTTTTTGACCGATTTTTGTCATTTGAATCGTACTGTGTCCCCTTAATATTTTTTTATAACCATCAAAAGATTAGTAATTTGTTCTCATCTTTTGTTAAAGGAGGTAATAAATAATGCAGTTATATACTTCATTAATTTCTATCTCGTTAAACTTGAAATTTATGATATGTATAAAAATCTCTGGAGGTTTTTTTTAAGAGACGAAAGAATATAATAGAATTTATTGTTAATAATTGCGAAACTGAGTCATAACTTTAAAAATTGTATCAAGGAAAAAAAAAAAGTATTTTTATGATAATTGCATTAAGAGAATACTGTGATTAATCCAAATGAAGATTCATTTAGTCCAACTGATTGATTATTTTATTAACCTTACACCGAAGCAACAAAAGAGCTATCGATGACGCAGTTTGTTATTTTGAGCAACTGTAAGTGACGAGGATGGCATGCTACTCACTCTAAACTCTCCAAAATTTATCTTGAAACTTATTGTGCAAATTGAAATTACTTTTCCTTATCTCGTTGCTAATTTTTATAGTATTACAACGTATTTTTACTACTGTGGTAAATTTAATATCACTGTTTCTCTCATAAGAAGCATATAACAAATTCAAAGTGTCCGGCTATTCTTCTATTGGTAAAGATTCGTTTATTCGATGACAGTTGAAAAGTAGTATATGTGCATAATACATACACATCAGTGGCGCACACAAGGAGGGGGGTCTTAGGGGTCCGGACCCCCTCCAAAGCCCTAGATTTTTTTCCGATTGATTATAATTTTAAGTATATAGTACGTAAAATTTGATTATTTGTTATTAATGATTAATTTTATTAACTAATACTAATTATTTATTCAATAATTAGCTTTTTACTGTGTTTTGTTCCTGAAAATCGACAAAATCAAAAGGAGCATGATACAAGAATGGTGAATTTTCGACCCCGGACCCCCCCTCCCCCCTTGAAAAATTCCTGTGTGCGCTACTGATACTGATACGTACTTTACAGATATCCATCCTTTGTAAAATTCTGTCTTTAAGTACTTTTGATTTTGTTTATCAAGTTAGAGGAACGCCGAAAATATATAAAGTTCTGAAACCACAGGCACCCATTTTATTCATTATTGCTTTATTAGTGGAATGAACAAATATTTAGTTTAAACTATAGATGGATATATAAGTTGTATTGTTAAAAGAATAAAATCTTACTTTGAGAGTGCCATCTAGACCAGTGCTTCGCAGCCTTTTTATCGCTGCGGACCGGCCCGCTGAGGGTGGGACACGTTGATTGTTAAAATTTTAGATTGTTTTGATTTATCACAATTTTAATTTAGTTACAAATATATGCCTTCAGAATAAAAAATATAGTTACACCAAAAACGAAAAAAAAGTTATTTAGCGTGGAATATAAAGTGATTTCCGTGGAAAGTTGCGCAAATCCGAGAGAAGTGCACCACTTTAAATAAAATGGCAATAATTTTATGTTCTTTAGGCGGGGCCCGGCGCCATTTGATTCACGGACCGGTACCGGTCCGTGGACCGGGGGTTGCGGATCACTGATCTAGACAATATCAAAACCACATAAGTTTTTATTGTTGTTATGTGTTTCTCAATATAAAAAAACACAAAATTGAAATTCACTAAAAAAAAGAGTTTGGCATTATATATTTTTAATTAATCTAAGATATTTTTTTAAGGGTAACAAGGCAATTTGAAGCGTTGAAAACCAACTTCAAACCTTCTACAAATGAGCTTGGACATGTATGGAACCAAAAGAGTACTTTTAAAATTTAAAGTACCGTAAAATCCGGGGTATAACGCGCACCTATACTTTCTAGTTGAAATTTTTAGTTTTTAGGTTTATTCGCCGTATAACGCGCATTCTTTTTTTTTTTTCGAAGAAACATGAAATGTATGTGCGCAATGCTCTTATGTTTTGAAATTATTCATTCGAGACATTATTCCAAGATTTAGAAAAAAAATCGTATACTTTTAAAATAACAACCCTTTAAGCTCATAAAGAATGACATTTCTTTTAAAGAAACAGTGTTTCGACGTATGTAGAAGTCTACTTTTTTTTTCTTACGCTCATCTTTTTTTTTTATTTTTAAAGCTCTCATTTTCATACCCGACGTATAATGCACACCCTTAAATTTCGCTCGTATTTTTTGTGCTAAAAGTGCGCGTTATACACCGGATTTTACGGTATTTGAAATGAATAAAAACACAAAGCTACTCATAATTCGAACTAAAATTTAAACCAATAAGATAAGTGGAATTTTCGTTAAAAAATGGTAGAAGGACATTTAATATAAATTATTTGTGCTCTTCATCTTAGAATCAGTAGCGCACACAGGAATTTCTCAAGGGGGCGCGCCCCCGGGGGTGAAAGTTCACCATTCTTGTATCATTCAGGAACAAAACACAGTAAAAAACTAATTATTGAATAAATAATTAGCATTAATTAATAAAATTAATCATTAATAACAAATATTTAATTAAATTTTACGTATTATATACTTAGAATTATAACCAATCGGAAAAAAATCAAGGGCTTTGGGGGGGGCGGGCTCCCCAGGCCCCCCCCCCTTGTGTGCGCCACTGCTAAGAACAATACATGAATTTTGACGAGTGTCTTAAATTCACGCTTCAAGGTATTTTTGAAGCAAAAAAAAAATGGCACAAATACAAAAAAAAAGTTTTAGTTTTTGTACTTGGCAGCATATATATACAAATAAAGGTTACCTCCGGAACAAAAACAAGATGGGATTAAAGTTATTTTTACATCTTCTTTTTACGAAGACCTTTTATTCACATACTTCACCCTAACAAATCCCAGCTTACACTTTGATGCCAATAATCTCTTTAATCTCAATCGAACGTTTTCAACAAAGATACAATCGCCAGGTAACAGACGGAGTTCAAATACATTTTCCTCTCTTCCCTACAGATCCGTGACACCCACGCAGTATCCGAAATCTCTTGTGTCATCTCCAAACCGACATAGTGGACGTAAAATCCCCCCTCCCTCCCTCTCCTTAGGAAATCACGTGATTCCAAGCGTCCAGCAGCTGGAACTCGTAATTGGGAAACGGGAGGCCAGTCGCATCAAAGGAGGAGGGCTCAAAAACAAAAGGATAGTGACTACTAATGGGAGGATATGGCATTAACGAATTTAGACCGTTGACCACTGTGACGGTTGAATGACACGCTTGACTTGGAAGCTAGAGAACAATATGTGTGTGTGTGAGTACAGTTTCAAGAGAGTATGTACGATCTCGATTGTGGATGTTTCATGTTTAAACAGCCATCGCGTATAGCACACATTAGCATCGATGAACTTAACGTGAGGGTGCTCCCCAGCGGTTAATGAGAGTCACGATCGTTCTTCGAATTTGTTTCATTGACCTTTTTCAGATTGAGGGAGTCACTCATATCAACAATAAATTGTGGTCTTCGTCTCTCCTCTATTTCGATTTAAACTTCCGACTGAGAGATAGATGACTAACACTTGGCTTAAGGACCTAAAACTACAATGGTAACTCGAGGGTAGAAAACAGGTATAAGATGCATTCAAAGGTTTGACAGTTTTTATTGCGATTAAAAAAAAGAACGGTGGCGTTAGACGGTCGTTTACCTTTGTTTCAGGGACCTCAAATACTTCTTGTGTAAATTTATCATTCGAACAGTTTGAATAGGGATGTTTGAAAAAATGTGGAAGCTTGGTGACATTCAACTGAGATACATTTTTTTAAAGGTATCTAACTCTGAACCGTAATTTTAAAAGAGCTTAAAAATGATTTTTTTTTCTTTATATTTAGAGTCACGTGAATTAAAATATCCATATATAAAATTGTTTTAAGAATATTTTTACAAGAAAAAATTATTTAAACGCAAATTTTTTCACAAAAATGAAAAAAATTGACATGTTTTTAAGACACTCTTCTTTTATAAGAAATGCTACTATAATAATAATATTTTCTCTATATATAGCCAAGATTTCTATACAAAGCCTGAACTAGGATTTTCAATATATACCATTTAGAAGTGGATTCGTTCAAATTGTAATGTATCAGAAAAGAGAAATTTTAACATAAAACACCGAATGTGTTTCTTCGATTCACAATAACTTTGGAAACAATGTAATTTTTCAAAAATCCGCATAAACGTTCTTTATAAAGTATAATAAATAAGGAAATTTGTGGTTATTAATCTTGAAATATGAGTAGAAGTGGGAGACCACCCCCCCCCCCCCTTTTTCATGAAAATTTCTTCCTATGCCTCTGATTGAAGCACATTTTTTGAGATACTCAAAATGTATTTAGAAGAAAAGAATTTAAAGACCGCCATTTTGTCTTCAGAAAGCATTTAAAAAATTTGTGGACTCGTCTGGAAAATTTAAAGAAGAACAACAACGACAATAAATAGCCAAAACAATGAGTCGGAAAGAAGTTCATCAAAAATAATTCAACCTTTGATCACCACTCTTAAGTTTACTCCGAGCCTGAGAAATGTATGTATAAAATTTTGAAAGAATGAACACACAATATAAATTTTAGAAGAGGAATAAATATTAACGAAAAAAATAGGGATCGGAGCAAGATATTTTCGAATTTCATGTGTGTGTGTGTACGAAAAAATATATCAAAAAACAAAAAATTTTCTTAATATTAAAAAATATAGAAATCCGAACCAAAGAAAATAAAAGAACACTGGGCAATGGAACACAGACCACCTATTGAATGGATTTTTATTGTTGCATTATTCTTCCCATAACTGTCACCATAAATTCAAAAGCTAACTTTTTTCCTCCATTCTTAGAATTATTTTAGGCCACTGTTTCCTACCCGATACTTGTCCAAAATCGCCATTTCTGATCCCAGAATAACAGCAGTAATATAACGAGGAAGAAGTCCAGACAATAGTCGTCCGGAAGAAAGCGACTTACGTTCCGAAAGTATAAGAAAGAAAACATTCCACACCTTCGGCGGAGATCAAAGTGCTCGATGGCGCCATTTTTCACGCGTTCCTCTGTGATACAATTCGAAATTTCTGCAACATAACGCGTCTGCGTGAGAGCAACTAACCCCAAAAAGTTCCAAAATTATTCCCCTATTTGCATCTAGACAAAGCTTGCAAGTAGTAAAGAATATTTCGTACTCGCAACTTAGTTCCGGTATCGACTGTAGAATTGTTTTCACTGACAATTTTGTAATTAAGTTGGAAAGAAAGCAATAAAAAGGTTCGTAATAAGCTTTGTTTGGAAGATGAAAAAGTTCTTTAAAAAAATGTCTGTGTGGTCTCATTTTAACGAACAGAGCCCAAATTCAGAATGTTTTTTGTTGTTATCAATTAAATAAATGTTCCAATGTTTACGTCATATGAATTAAGATATTTAAGTTTGATAAAGTGTTTTTCAATTCATCATCAGCCGAAGAAAATTTTAAGCAATGTAAATAGAAGACTATCAGTGCCTGTTTATCCATTGTGCGCCTGGAGCAGGGGTCCGGAAGGACCGGGATAAGTGGACTTAACTAGATTTTCTGATTATAAATTTCGATCTATACCAGCGCTAAGGGGGCCTGTCTATCTGCTGCGCCCTGAGCCCGAAATGGGCTTATGTCGGCACTGAGGATTTTTCATGTCCTTTCGAAACTATATATGTATATATATATGTAGGGGTGTATTTTATTTATACAAGTGGCTTTTCTTTTATTGTCTAGGGGTGAGTCACTATGTCCAGGATCTTGATATTCAAAGAAATAAGCTGATTAGAATAAAATTACTGTTTAATGAAACATTAGATTATTTCCAATTAAATACTAAAAAACAAACTTTATGAGTTATTTCACGGAGCATACTTTCAATTGTCGCTAAGCCTATCGACCACCACGTTGACCGAAAACGTGACCTCTCGTTCGTAAGCCGGAGTCTGTCCCCCTGACGGCGCTCTCGTTTCACCCCCAAAACCCACCGTGCCGGGGGGGGGGGTGCATATATTTGCTGGTAGCGCCATCTATTGGTGAGGTTCTAACCTCACTGATCGGAATATATTTATATTCCCTAATACTTTAAATCCTACATATATATATAGTATGATAAAATAAAACAAAATAGAGTAAATGAAAAAGTTGTCTAATCTACATGGCCAAAAAAGAAAGAAATTGGATTTCAAGAAACATAACAATTGAAGATACAGAAAGAGTCTTTATATGCATATACTACAGTAGAGTCCCAAAAACCCGGCTCTTGACAACCCGACAGTTCGGATAACTCGGTCACACCCCCCTACAGGTCGAAAAAACCCCGAATGCAGATCCGTTCACAATGTCCTATGCAGAAATTATTGCTGCTGTCACAGTTAATGAAAAAATGCTGGAAAATGATGATGTTAACGTTGTGGATTTCGTACAAACTCCTGTACTAAAATATCCCATAGTGAGGGACTAAAGGCTGCCAAAACTGCCCATCAGTATTTTGAAAAACAAGTGCGTCGGTATTGGTCTTACTGATCTTTCGTCGTCTACGTGATGAAGCAGGAAAACACAGAGTGCAGTATGGTAGACAACAGAATACATTACGCATTTCTGTAAAAAAATTGGCTGCTATTGCAAAATCGGTTTCTTAATTTTCATTATAATTATTTTTCTTCACAAATTATTTTTCTGAGGATTGTCTGATAAGGTTAATTACTGTATATTATGTATTCATTAATTTTCATTTAGTAAATGCTGTATGCCAGAAGTCGCCAAAGTGGTGGTCCGCGAGAAAACTTCGCTGGTCCCCAGAAAAATGTGGAATATACTCACTCATCACGTTAAGTTATGTTTTAAGATACATTGATGTGTTCTTAGATCACAATTTTTTTTAAAAGAATATTTAACACTTAAAATCTTATTAGTGGTCTGCGGGTTTTAAATTATGAATTTGCTGGTCCGTGAGGTCAAAAAGTTTGGTGACCGCTGCTCTATGCCTTAATAAGTATGTACTTTTCTTTTGTTTAAGGGTATTTGGGCAATTTGTCTTCTGTTGTATTCTCAAGCAAACAATACATACAAGTGTAGTTCAATGTTTTCTGAAGCGACACTCGTATTTATTCTTTTTGAATCCCATTCTCGGTAACCCGGGAATTTCACAAACTCGGCCACCCTTTGTTCCACATTACACCGAGTTTTTGGTATTCTGCGTTAATAATAACTTAACAGAAATATGCTGAAATATGTAAAATTATTGTTTTTGAACGATGCCGTCAATCTTAAATCCTAGAAAATCTTTTTATTTTTACAAATAATTTCATTTTTATCTACAGATATTTTTAAGGCTGTCTTCGCCAAATGTGCGAGAGCCTGAACTAAACGCAAATTTTATACCAGAAAATTTAATACACATGAGTTAATGAGTTTAAATTTACATTTAATATCCATTTTCTACTATTGCACATTATCAGACAGAAAAATACCTCAATTTTCATGAAAATTTCAAAACTGTAATTTATAATCTGTTTATGATATAGCGTTTTTAAAATTTCAAAATATTCGATAGATAATAATAATTATTATTATTTCGTTTAAGACGTAAAGATATAGCTCATTTTATCATTACAATGTAAGAGAAAAAATGCGAAGCACATTTTATTCCAGAAAAAAATACATCAACTCAGATAAAAATTAGGAAAATTTTAAAATATGTGCTGCTCTCTAAAGGATAGCGAAGCCAGAATATAATATTAATCTTTAAGTTCTTTTATCTGAAAAAATATTCCAAAAATTCTGGTCCTATTCTTTAAAATCGGGTAAAGACAACCTCAACTATGTAACTAAAAATTAAAAAAAAAAAGTTGTGGACAAAGATAAAATATTTTCCATTCAATCGTTGTATCAGCCCAGTTCTCATCTTACATTGTCTTTTTCCTATGTATTGCAGATAGTATACAAGCCCTTAACAATCCACAATATGCTCATCTCCCCCTTTCATGCTATTGATTACCACTGGGGAGGGGCTACTGATATGGAAACTTAGCTAATACTTTGTCATCGTGCCGAAATAGCTCAGTTGGGAGAGCGTTAGACTGAAGATCTAAAGGTCCCTGGTTCGATCCCGGGTTTCGGCAGGCGTTCTTATTTTCGATAGTGTAGTGGGCAGTACTCCTGCAGGGGGAGGAAAATGTTTTTTTTTCTTTTCAAGGAGGTTTTCATGCGAAAAAATTCAAATAAAGCTTACTTTCTATTTTGTGAAGTCATTTTCCGTGATTTACATAAGATATTCAGATGCATTTTTTGTAGTAATTTTTTTTATACTATTGCTTTAAAAACTCACAGAAAATTGAGAGAATCTTTTTTTTTTTTTTGTTTTAAAATAATGTCATAACCTCGATGACTATATACATCATATTGAGCTAAATTTTAAATTGAATATATATATTTTATTTTTCACATTTATATTTCCTTTCGCCTCAGAATTGTTGCCTTAATCACAAGCGTTAGTTTTCTATTCTGAAAATAAGAATTCCGCAGTCCTATATTTTTTTTATATAAAGAAGCTTAAAAATTTCGATTCATATATGCATATCAATAAATAATTAATTAATTGATTGATAAATAATAAGTGATTATTGATTTATGTCTCATAAATAATTAATTTGCGAAATAAATTACTTATGGAATAGTAATTATTATAATTATTCATTTATAAAACACGAGTGATCGGTCGAATTCGGAAAACTTAAATGTAAAGCTATATATTTAATACTATTATTTATTATATTTAGAAGAGATTAATAATATGTAATCGCGCGACACTCAGTCTTAATGGAAATGATTTATTTTAAATTAATTCTGTTAAAAAACGTTTAAGCCCCATTGTAAATTCACATTGCAACCCACATTTTAAATATTTTTTTTTAACAATTGTTCAGTTGTATATTGTATTTTTCATTGAACAGATACCAAACGAAAATACAACATATTTCACGGGAAAAGCATTGCAAAGAAGAAACTGTCTTGCAAAAGGCAAGTTGGCCGTCAGGTGTGAGGGTATAGATGGGAATGTCTTCTCAAGGCTTAACAAAAATATTTTTTGTGGAACAGAAAGCTAAAGTTGATGCTAAATATTATAAGAATTGAGTTTTAAAGCGCACAATCAAAGAAAGTAAACGTCTCTACCCTCCTCCTGGAGGGTAGAGACGTTTACTTTCTGTATCTGTTGTACCTATACGTTTACTTTCTATACTGTTCTATATCTGTTTATCTGTGGAGACAAATATTATTCAACTCAACAAAGAAAAATATAATAAAATTATAGAACATTATAATTTGAAAAATAATTAATTTTTAAAAATGAATTTCATAATTTCATATTTAAGCATTTGTAATTAACTATATTTTGTATTTTATGTAATCTAACTGTATTTATATTTATATTTGTAAATCTGGACACAATTTCTTGTAACCTTCTTCAGATTATATACCCGATTGGCAACAGTCGGTATATTTTTATTAGACTAGTTGCAATGTTTTGATGCTAGCTCAGCTAAGCCTAATGGAATAAACGTGCTCTTCGCGCGCGCGCGAATTCTTTGAAGCAACTTTCTATTTTTTAAATGTTATAGAACCAAACGTTCATAACAAATCTTTGTTTTCCTCCAAGATTCTGCACCAAGTCATACCGCAAAATCAAGTATAAAATGGCTGAAAGATAAAAAAAAAAATTTTTTTTTCCTCTTGAGAAAGGATTACCCTCATTCTCTGACTGCGTTCTTTGCGATTACTTTTTATGGGGATACTTAAAAATACAATTAAAGAGATGTAAAGTGAGAACACTTCAAGGGCTTCAAAAAGCAATCAAGGAGATAGTTGGAAAAGTACTCCCACAAATGGTCGAAAAAGCTCTCTCTTTTAGCTTAGCCTAAAGGTTTACGTAAAGTGTTCAATGCTAAAGGAAACCACATTGAACATTTCATATAAATAACTTAATTCAATAAAAAATTATGATGCTCTGAAATTGGTCACGTTACTTTTGAAACTATCTGCAGATTGTGCATTCCTATTGTGCAGTGAAATGAGGGTTATTTTTCAAACTGATCAAACGTAGAGGATGACACAAAATTATTCCTCTTACTCTTCCATACCCTTCTACGAAAGAACCTTGAATTTCTTGTTCATTAAGTGTACAACACACCCATTAATCCACATTGAAATCTCTTTTAATCAGAACTTGAACACACGACCTCATTTGATTACAGTCGGTCATGAAGGTCATGACCTTCACAAAAGATCCGAAGCACGTATTTGTAGATAGATTGATAATTCTATATAAATATAGGGACTAAGACTGTAAGAATAAAAAAAATAACGTGCGTTCTGATATATCAATGAACTTTTAAAAGCGTTATCAGTTTGACATACAGTAATACCCCGAACTTACGTGATAGGTAGGATTGAGCGAAAACCGCGCAAATCGAATTCGCGTAAGTCGGGGTATAATTTCGCATATAAATACATGTAAATAGTTTATAGTTGGGGCCAGTGATGAAAGAAAATAACAATCTAGAAAGAAAATGCTTCGTAAAATCTTTGATAACACAAATACAAAATCGAAAACCGAAGTTGTTTTGATGTGCAGAAAGTTTCGTAAAATCTAACAAAAGATTTTCTTTTCTCCTGCAAAATTTCCTTTAGCATGCTATTTTTTTTTTCTTTTCTATTCCTTGTTATATTAAAAAAATGCTTTCTTCGTTAGAGTCTATAATTTCTAAAGTTTGTAACACTTTTTCAGTTAAACTGAGGTTTTCTGTCAAATTCCCTACCTTATTTGATCTTCTGATTGAACTGATTCTAAAGAATCAAGTTCTTCAATGCCTTGCTTTTGCTCAGGCATTTCAATGAGTTCATCAATTGTCAGCTCCTGATGCTGGATTGCAGTTCTTGAACGTTATCGCTATCCACTTCTTCCAGGGCCGGCTTTAGCAATTTTGCCGCCCCTCTTTCTAAAGCAAAAAATTATAATTTAAAAAGAAAAAAATTTCACAAAGATACACACCTATAAAACTTGAATAACGAACAAAAAGGTAACATAGTTTGTGATATGGCCACTCTTTGGTGACCATATCTTTGATTGTCAGCGTGAGTTAGAGGTGTGGGATTCTCAAAATGAACAGACATTTTAAATTCTGAATATGACTTTTATTAAGAATATAACTTAAGCCTCTAACAATTTAGATAAATTTATATAAATGAGAATCTATAATGATCAATCACACAAATATAGTTAAACCGAATCGCGTAACTTAGACCACTTTATCTAAATAATTATATTATCCGCCTACTCTCACTTCTGATA
>BMAV01017322.1:0-62528 GCA_019973955.1 Trichonephila inaurata madagascariensis | reverse complement strand
CAAGTTTTTAAAAATATTTAAAGGGGTTTTTAAAACAGAAAATGAAACGTATGTGGAAATTAAGAATAAGTGGGCGTGACATGTGTCCATTTAAATACTGTTATTAAATTGCTGTTTGGAATTTTTTGAATAACTCTCGAAGTTTTTGTAGTACTATCACGTGGTTGGTATCAAAATGTTCAAAAGAAAATGAGGAACAACATATGTTTTTTTCGAAAATTCGAAAAAATCCGAGATTAACACCCCTGAGACCCCTTAATAATTCACGAACATAAACCTCCACTAATAGATCATCTCTACCAAATCTCGCTTTTAGGCTTTCCACCGCTTTGACATAATTGGCTGCTGTTGCCGGGAAGCTCTCTACTACTTCTCGGGCTTACGAGCCATTTACAGTAACCTGAGCAAGATACTGAAATTTGTTCTCGGGCGCGATTTCATCATCGTCATGGATATGTTGAAATCGACTCCAAAATTGTAGCCAATCTTTAATATCGCCACTAAACTGTCTAAATTCTAATTTTGGTAGATTAAATTTCTTTTTAGCGCCAGATATAACAGTATTTTGAGACTCACCAGAAACTGGCAATGTTGCCTTGATTCTCGCCAACTCCAGTTCGTGTCCTCTTATTTTTCCACTTTCTTCATATTCTAACTGTTTTAATCTTTCAGCTTTTTCAAATTCTTCTTTTAGTTTTCGCTCGCTCACGGCCGTTACTAAAATATTTGTCACAAAGTCTGGATCATCCAGATACTCTTTGCTTTTCAAAATAATGTCTTTCAGTTCGAAATTTTTAGCTTATCTGGAAATATCTCTCCAATTTCCTCTGCCACAAACAACGTCCTCTTTCAAGAAGCCCTTAGCTGCTTTAAATATGTTTGCCATGTTTGCTTAAAAAAACAAAGTCCTGTCGCCAGAAAATATAAACAATTACAATTAAACTATGGTTGAGGACGCCGTTTTCTTCACTCAAATGATCCAAGGGATCCCCAGATGAATGATATGTTCATAAAATATAATAATATATCTTTTTAAATACAAATACTCAGCTTCTGTGAAGTGTGGTTCCTGCCAGAATCAGTAGCCAGAGTAGCCGCCATTGTTGGAGATAACCGCAGCCACACACCTCGGCATTGATTCAAAGAGACTTTGGATGTGTTCTTGGGGTACAGCAGACCAAGCAGCTTCCACACGTTGCCAAAGTTGATCTGGTGTGGCAGCTGGGGGTGTAATCTGGATCAATAGTTGAGCAACCATGAACCACATGTTTTCTATCGGCGAAAGATCCGGAGAGCGAGCCGGACAGGGAAGCAATTCAATCTGGTGATTGACGAAGAACCTTTGGACAATGCGTGCCACGTGTGGTCGCGCATTATCCTGTTGAAATATGGCTGTGGCCAAGCCCTAAAGGTAAGGAAGGACAACTGGCTCCAACACCTCGAAGATGTAGCGCTGGATGTTTAAAGTACCGGCAATGCGTACTAGAGGAGTGCGAGAGTGATATCCAATACCGCCTCATACCATAATACTCGGTGCAGGACCAGTGTGGCAGTGCATAACGCAGCTGTTCAGCATCCTCTCTCCACGGTGTCTCCAGACTCGAATTCGACCATCGTGTTGTTGCAGACAGATGCGTGACTCGTCAGTAAAGACAACTTCATTCCATTCTGCCGCCCACATCCTTCTTTCATCGCACCATTGGTGGCGGAGATGTCTGTGGTTCTGCGTCAAGGGTAGACCAAGCAATGGACGTCTTGCGGACAGACCAATCTGCTGTAAACGGCGTCGAATGGTACGCGCAGACACTGAATGATGCGTTATAGACTCAATGTGCTGTGCTATGGTCCGTGATGTGACTGAGCGATCCGTCACTGCCATGAACACAGTTTGCCTGTCCTCACGTGAAGTGGTGCACTGAGGTGGATGCGATCGACCACGTCGGTCCGTTGTACCCTCCTGCATCCAACGGTCACATATCCGCATTACTGTTGTTTTGTTTCGTCCAACACGTCTACTGATTTCCCTGAAAGACAATTCACAATTTCGGTAGGCCACTATCCTTCCTCTGTCGAACTCGGATACTTGATCAAAGGCTGGTCGCTGTTTTCTACGTGACATAATGGATCGTTTTTTGAAAAAACCACAAGAAAAACACAATTGCCGAACTCCAAGCCTTATAATCTCCAAGACTTAAATAGCGCTTTGAGGTGGCACCACAGGCGCGCGTGATGTGTGTCTGCGCTGAAATTCTAATCATTTGCATATCTCATCTCCGCTAACGCATGTTGTAAATTTCATGTTATTTGCTGGCTTCCTTCAGGGTGTTGCATTTACGGTGGCCAGCAGTGTAGTAAATGAACTTTAATGTTGTTTGTTGCCAGATAAACATATGAGATACATTATAATATGATGTTCTACTGAAAGGTAAACAATATGGAATGATAATACGTGTTGCCAAACGACAACAAAGAAATTAAGAGTTAAATTAGTTCTCTTCAGTTCATGCAGCCACAACTATTTTATGAGTAGTGTCTTAAATTCTTATGGAATATTTCGGAAGGTCTGATATTATACATGACTAATGGCTCATGTGTTAGTATAATACTTTAAACTTACTTTTTAGTTCTTATAAAATGAGTTGTTTCTTTCCTTCTAATTTTCCTTAGCAGTATTTTAGTCGAGCTTTTATTTTATTTTATTTTATTTTTATATTATTTTTTATTTATTTTGCTGTATTTCATTCCACCTTAGAAAGATTTGTAAATGAAAATAAAATTATTGCCGCGTGAAATATATGCAAAAATAAAGTCCAAAATTAAAATTTTCGAAATTTCCATGAGTATATTTGGCTTGAAACAAGTTTTATAGCATTATTATATGTATGCCGTAGCATTATTAATTTTTCGAGGCAGTTTTATAAGGAAAACTATTAAATAGGAATGATAAAATATCGAATGTTTTAAATTTATTCGTTTTAAACCAACCGATGTAAAATATGTATTACATTCGATATATATTTTAGGAAAAGGTTTTTAGAATCTTAAACTGAGAGTTCACCGTTCAACTTCTGAATTGTTACTATTTAGATGTTTTTCAACTTTACATCTTTATTTCAAAGAATTTAGACAAATGTACAATGTAGTAATATTTTAAGTATGCGTGACATTCAATAAAAAATAATATTCTCGACCATCCACACAGTACTCGTTGGAAAGTTAAGAACTCAGACAAGAAAATGACTTGACTTTAACTTGAAAATGATGTGCAAAAGTTTAAACCTGAACACCTTCTGTGTATGAAATCACATGTAATATGTATATATTTTATATATATATATATATATATATATATATATATATATATATATATATATATATATATATATATATATATATATATATATATATATATATATATATTATATATATATATATATATATATATATATATATATATATATAGTATATATATAATTATATATATATTATATATATATATATATATAACATATATATATATATATATATATATATTGAGAAATGTAAGAATTTTATAACTACTCTCTATAATTAATAATAGAAGAAAGCGAATATTGAAACCACATTTAAATATAAGCAGAGTTAAAAGCTATCTCTAAAATAACATTTCTTGAGAAAACGTCTGTTTAGTATGTTAAACAATGAAAATCCTGCATTTTATTGAGATAGCCGTACGAAATACAGAAAAGTAGTTATTCATGCCCACCTAGATTTTATCAAATTCCTGCAATAATAATGCTTCTATAATTTTCTTACCATGCCTCTTATTCAAGGATATATAACGCATTGCATACAATGCATCAACAACCAGCGTCTTAATCTGGTTCTCATGCACTAAGTTACAAAACACAGAATTGAAGAGAAAATAACTCTTAGTATTGGGGACACAAAAGAAAGCTTTTTTCATAAGAATACCGAAGGAAACTCATTAGTATTGTGACGGGCTCAAGCGTCTTTTCTGTAACATAACCTCCGGGTTCTTTGACGACCAACATTAATGGCAAATCTTTTCCAACCCAAATCCAAGAAGTGAAATACAATTATAGATGCAAATAAGATAGCCTTTAAAGGAACAGAAGTTTTAGTAAGCGGGATGGCAATTTAGAGAAAGTTCTGTTTGGAAAAGATAGAAGTGTAATTTGACGGCCTACCAAAGATTCACGGATTCCTAGCCATTACTACAAGGTGCATACTATTGCACGCGTGCCTAACAGTCTCTCTGAAAGTGATTGAACCGTTGCGTGATTCAAGGTAGGACAGATTATTTGATATCAGAACTCGTAATATTATTAGAATGAAAGTAGGCGGATAATATAATTATTTAGATAAGTGATCCAAGTTGCGCGATCCGGTTTAGCTAAGCTACGTGTTTGGTTTATTCTCACTTAATATAAGTTTGTCCAATATATTAGAAATTTAAGTTAAACTCTTAATAAAGTCATATTAAGAATTCTAAAATGTCGATTCATTTTGAGAATCCCACACCTCTAATTCCCGCTGACAACCAAAGATATGGCCGCCAAAGATCGACCATATCACAGTATTGAGCTATCACACCGCAAATTAATACGCAGGTTCATAGAAAATCGGGAGGGGGGATAATCTCCACAATGTCATACTCTTCACATGCAAAACTAGGAATAATTAAAAAATGCTCTTAATCACAAAACGTCAGAGGGTATCATTATGGCAGGATCTACAACTAGGGAGATAGAGCTCAATCACACTTTCTTAAGCTGATGGAAAGGAATGACGATCGCCTCTGCAAAGATGTCTTAAAATAAGGGTGTCAAACTCAAAGGCTGACTTGGGTCAAATAAGCGAAGTTAAACTTAAGGTGGGCCGCAAAGAAAATCAGAAATCATAGAAACGTAGGTTTATTTTGAATAATACATTATAATAAACATATATAAAATACGAAAATTCTAATTTGCACGTACTGATACTTGACATCCCTTCTCTGCTACTATCTTTCCTGTTTCGGGAGAAATTTTGATATTTTATTGCATGTTATTGTGTGCGAATATATTGACCGGGCCGCGAGTTTTGACACCCCATTCTCAAAATTGCGACATGGTCGATCTTCGTAGACCATGTCGTGAGGTTTCAGCGTAAGTTAGAGGTGTGGGATTCTCGAAATGATGAGACATTTTAGAATTCTTAATATGAGTTTTATTAAGAATTTAACTTAAATTACTTAGATATCGAACAAACTTATATTAAGTGAGAATAAACCAAAACACGTAGTCTGAATTAACACAGATCGCGCAATTAGATCACTTATCAATATAATTATACTATATCCGCCTACTCTCAATCTCAATAATATATTCGCGTTCAGAATATAATCTTCCTACCTTGTTTTCTACGCAACGTCCAATCCACTTCGGATATTTCTCTAGGTTGGCGTACAATGGTATGTACCTTGGATGAATGGCGATCTTCGTGATTCTAGGTAAGCCGTCAATCAACACTTCTATCTTCTCTGAACTAAACTTTCTCTAAATTGCCATCGCGCTCACTAAAACTTCTATCCTTTTAAAGGTTATCTTATTTGCATCTATCCTTCATTTCACTTCTTGGATTTGGGTTGGAAAAGATTTGCCATTAATCGTGGCCGTCAAAGAACACAGAGGTTATGTTAGAGAAAGGACGCGTGAGATGTCACAAAATCACCTTTTAGTGTTCACCCTTTTAACTATGCAACATTATTTATATGCATATGAGTCAAACAGTAAGAAATTGCTATTGGAGTCTATCAAACCACGGCACACTTCAACAATCATTAGCGAAGTGTCGAAAACTACTTCATCAAAAGATTTGGAAGTAAAAGTACAATCATTTTGAAGACAAATACAATGCTGATCTAAGCATTTATCCCGATGATATAGCATCTATGGAAGGTCTTTTTTCTGATCTTATTCTGAAGAAAATTCCAAGAATCTTGTTATCCTTAGAATTAAGTTTACATTTTCATTAAGACATGTTTGTGTACGAAATACCTGAGACAGTCGTCAAGCTTTGCCTTTATAGACATTTGTAAGGGTCTCAGTTGTGTGTCTTGTGTGTGACGCTAAACTTAAGTTTCCAAAAGATGAAGAGGTGCTGCTTCCTCAGTTTTTCTAGTTTCTTATGCAAATTTACGTAATTGGTATCTGAATTATTTCAGAGGTCATGTTCTTGTTACTAATGCCACCTGATAGGCAAAGGCCAGATCAAGGCCCACGAAATTCATCATGGCAAAGGGCTAAGTGACGCCTGTCGTTAGCAGTAGCTTTCAGTACCATACAGGTGACAGATCGATTTAGCTCGGTTTCATCCCAATTTAGACAGAGAACAATTCGGAGGTGGTTAGAGGCCTCCCAACTCTCTTCTCCTTCCACCAACCTCACGAGAGGACTTGCGGCTCGACGGCTATTTAAAGTATCCCCATGCCGCGAAGGCACTATACATTTACAAACATCCATGTCTTCTCCGGGATTCGAACCCAGTCCCAACGGCACATTAGTCAGCGTCGCTAACCACTATACCGGATGGGTGACTTCAGAGGTCATTTTGTTTATTATCTTCCCGCCGTAAATATTCAACGCTAACTGAACCGCACTAAGAACCTCTCATATGGCCTATGATCATAAAATTAGATGAGATGGGCTTTAAAGGTTGGATGATCTTTCTGAGAAAGTGTGAGCTGCATAATTTGATACGTGAGTATGTACGGTGGGAAAATAAATATTAAAAAGGGGAAGTAGAACTTCGTTTGAGTTATACTTTAATTATACTTACATCTTTCTATGGTTTTGCCCCTGGCTGGTTCGTTAATATAAACGGCTAAGCATCTCCAGCCTGTAATTATTTTAAGATTTGACTTTTAAATTAATGGTAATATATAATTAGTCTGTTATATACATTATGAGAAACCCAGTGGCTGTGTGGTTAGTGCATCGCGCTTCCCCACCACAGGTCCGAGGTTCAAACCCCGGGCTGGGCAAGGTTGACTCACCCTTTCATCCCTTCAATGGGTCGATAAAATAAGTACCAAGCTTGCTTGGGAACTTAAGACTGGGGCTTTTCTTGTCAGACTGACCACCTGACCGGAACATCTGCTTATGCACCTCAGGCCCAAGGTCGCGTATACTGATTTGGCCACAGTAGACCTTGTCCCTCATGGGATGAATTAAATTTATATTCATTATAAAATACCAAAAATATATTCCGTAACAATACAATATAGTGTTAACCCGCGATCACTTGCTCAGGGTGTTCTGTACACCCCAGCAACAAGAAAATCCTCCCAGGATTCTAAAAAGAATGCGCAAAACCACGTTTTTTCTGTAGTTGCACATTTTAGGTCATTGAACCTTCAGGCCTGATGCAATCTTTCTTTCTCGAACGATTGGAATGTAATGCCCTTCAAAAGTTTATCTGGGGCTGAGAACTCCCGCGAGAAGTTGAGCATATGTATACAGTCTGCTCTAAATGTTTGGAAAATGATTAAAATATTATTTTTCTATACTTTCTACTATCATTATCTCATTAATTATAAAGTATATTTATAACTGGTATATACGTTTTATATATATACTGGTTTATGAAAAAATATAAAATTATGTGTTTTAAAATGAAAATTTTGTAAGTTTAGTTTAAATTAATATTAGTCTCATTTGTGTATGCAATAAATTTAATAATTTTATTTGAATAATACAAAAAACATCTTGTACTTTTTAAATATGTATCATAATGACTTAATTTTATTTACATAATTATATACACGTGTTAAAAGTTTGGGGTGTTCTCTACACCCCGCGAGTAACGATGGCAGAAAGAAACAGGTGCGAGTGACCGCGGGTTAAAAGTAAAATCTTCTGAATAACACAATTAAATTTATATTTCTCTCTCTACCAAAATAATTTCTTCAAACAGCAACAAACCCCAAACTTAAATTCAAATTTTTCGCAATAATTTAGAAATAGGATACGAATACATCGATCGGATAAAAAATTGTAAATATATCTTTCTCTTTTACAATAATGTTCATAAAATCAAGAGTTTTACATTAAAATATATACTTGTCTCATCTGAAGTTGTACTAATAGACTTAAAATTCAGTCATACCGAGTTTTAATAATACTTTATGCACTAAGTGATTTTGTCTATTTCCTCACTTCACTCATTCCAAAAGAAACTTTAAAAGTTCTAATTCAGCGTCAAAGAAATTATCATTGAGAACTTACGTGAAATAGGAGAATCTATTTCAGGGATAGCGAATCTTTTTTAGAGGTTGGTAAAAGAACTTTCACATTCTATCCCTTTTGTCACTAAGTCACTTGGAAAAAGGGCACCACAGTTATTTGAAATTTATTTGAAAGATTTAAAATTTTGTAAAAAAGTCACATTTTTTTTTTTTTTGTTTCACAATGTTTACGAATAGAGAATAGCAATTGAAGGCCGTAGAAAAACTGTTATCAATGAATAATAACATGAATTACTGCGTCAGATGAGAGTTGGCCTTTTTTATTTTTGTCTCGAGTATTTGTATGAACTAAAAGAAACACAAATATGATACATGAGCTGCATAGCCCGGCATTGCACGGGCTTTTCCGAGTGTATAACTTCCCCCTCTTTTTTATTAACATTTATAAAAATATTGTTTTACAATAGAAATTATATATTTTATATTGCATATATATAAATTGAAATACAAGTTTTAAATCATATACAATTATTAATTTTAGAAACAATAACTTAAACTCTCTTAATAGTCATAACTTATTATACAACACAACAAGAGATCAGCTCTTAGAAAACATATTTGTACGTTGAAATTATATTGCTCATAAAAAACTACACTATTGTTTGAATTTTACGCGTATTTAGTAATAAAATAATGTTTCATTCGAAACACAAAAATCCAGAAAACAATAAAATATACATATATCGTGCAGTTCTTATGGTATCCTGTTCGAGAAGATGTAAGACAGGAATGGCGAACCACTGGCACGCGTGCCACTGATGGCACACAACGCAATATTTTGGGCACGTCATTGATTAAAACGGTTTGCATTTTAATTCAAAGTAGCTAAGTTCAATATAAAGTATTACGAACAAACCCGAGTGATCAGTAGCAGTTTTCAGCAAAATTTTCTCAGTTCACAGAATTATCGAAAATTCTCAAGTTTTTTATGTACCCTGATGTGATTTCATTTAATAAACTGAACTTGTCCCAATTCGATTGGTTGCAAATTTAAAATTTTGTAAAGCAATTGATTGATTTCCAGTCTAGTTTAATATGGATTCAAAAATTCGTTGAAAAAAGGAGAAAGTTGGAATTGATTGAAACAGAAAGATTAACAAGTAATATAAGTAAAAATGCTAATAATGAAATTTCGGAAACACGGAATACGATTTCAGATATATTTAACTGTTTGAAGAGAGAAGATGGGTCACATTATTTTAACCATGTTTTCATCTACCCATGCCTGAGAGTCATTATTTTCAGAGATGAATAGCATTACAAACTCGCTTAGAAACTGTTTGGCAGATGACTCCGACTCAGTATCCATTTTGCTAAAAGTAGCATCTTACAATCCTAATATAAGTTATTTTTCATCTTAACAGCAGCAGCAGAAATCACACTAATGTTACTTTAATTTGAATTACATGTATAACTAAAACACATATGAAGTTCAGAAAAAATGGCACGTTGATCCATAAAGGTTTGCCACCCCTGATGAAGGGGGTCATATTCAGAAACTTGTGTTCTGTGAGTCATTGTTTACGTCGTGGGTGCGAGTCCTGGTGCCACATAAGACTTTCCCTGTAAATGTCCGACGCTCAAAGTCCTCATGTTGTTGTGGTGTGGAAGATCGGAACTTGGGATGCCGGCTCAGGTATCGTCCTCGTCACTTAAACGAGGTACACAATTACGAAGTCACTGATATTCCTCGCGTACAGATTTAAGATTTGACGTTATTCAAACAATCATTCGAGATAAATTTTATTTCCTATTCTATATCAGTCTCTTAATTTTTTGCTTTTAATTGATTCTTCTACTTTAAGTGGCTCTCTCAAAGGCATATTCCGTTGTGCAAGTATTCCACATGTGAAATAAAATTTTACAAATTTTGGAATGAGTCGTTTTTAGAAGAATTTTTTTTTTGAGTTAATATGTATATCTTTTACACCATAAATAAAGCTCATGCCGTTTCCGTTTGCTAATAAATAACTGACCTTGTTTTTTATGTCAAAATATATTATTTAAAGGAAAATAGATTCTTCTTTCATTCGAAAATTCCAGTAGATTTGTTTTAAATTTTGAAGAATAATTTTTTTTCTTTAAACCACTCTTGCGCCAGAAAAACCCACAATCACTCACTCACTCACCCAAACTTTTTGTCTCGTAGACCCCTTTGTCATATTTCTTTCAGGTTTAAAGTAGACCCCTACATTTATATTACTGAATTTTTGCAAATTCATCATAGAAAACTCCTATGTTAATTTTTATGTAAAATCGCTTATTAATGAAATTAAAATCTCAATTTATTAAATAAATAAAAATTACAATTTAATTAATTTAATTTAATTTCTATACCACTAATTTAATTTAATTTAAGCAATTAATTAATTTAATTTAAATCGGTGAATTAATTAATTTAATTTAAATCAGAATTAATTAATTTAATTTACAATTACTCAATTTAATTTAAATCAGAATTAATTAATTTTACCAAGCAAATTAATTATTTAAATAAAAAATCACAATTAAATACAAATCACAGGAACTAAATAAAATCACAAATCAATTAAATAAAAATCACAGTTAAATAAAAAAAATCATAATTAAGTTAAAATCACAATTAATTAAATTTAAATCAAATAATTAAATGGAACAAAATCAATTTGTTACAAAAATAACTCAGCAAAAATTGTATTTGTTTCTAATGGGATGGATGAGCCTGATGCTGTAATAATAACAATTCTTTTAAAACATTTACACTCAATTTAGTCAGGTTCAGCCTTAATCTCCCGATTAGTTAATGTCCAGGCCTTATTTTTTGTAAGTAGATTTGGGCAACTAAAAGGAAACTTCCTCTTCAACAAGGTACGAGGATGGAAAGCAATTAAAAATTCTAGCGATATTATATGATGTGGTGCGCAAAGGAGATTATCTTTTTGAAGCCAGAATTTCTGATATCCATTTTTAAACTAAAAATTTAAGCTCTTCATTTGTACTTATTCCAATCAGTTCTTGTAATACTTTTTGACATTCGTCTCTCTTTTCCAATGTCACCATATATGGCTTTACTATCCACTGTGGCATACTATACAAAATGGAGGCCTTACCTTTTATTTCCAAAATCTGAACAGAAGGCATTCAAATGCTGAATGTAGGTTAAAATGTCATTCTCTTTGCAGTTTGTCTGAGATACAATTGGGGAACTGGGAAAACTCATGTCGTCCAATATTTTGCTTCATTAGCTTAATTCCCGCCAAGAAACGTAAGAAATACCGACTTTGTTTTAATTAAAATTTAACTATCACCTTGTAACTGCAAGTTAACATCACAAATTTACTAAACAAATTCCAGCAGCATGCAATACCTATTTTCCTCTTTAAAATTGTATCTTTAGAATCAAAACCGAACAGTTCCCCAAATAGTGCAAAAAATTCCTGGAGCCAAACACTCAGCCTTTGACAGCCAGCGGACTTCCGTGTGAAGGAGTAATTGATGAAAAAATGCTCCTTAATTTCTTCATAACTGCGCAAATAATCGTATTCAACGCGTTGCTTCCGATTCGGTTTATCGTATTTATGACAAATTGAAGACTCATGTAATCTACCATTTAGATTTTAGCAACTAAATGTTGCCGATGGATGACGCAGTGTATTTGCTACCACCCCGTACATTTTGTTTTAAATGCCCTATAAATCCACGATAGCGCCCATAAAGCAGGTGCTCCATCTGTTGCTACTGATATTATGTTTGATAACAGTATTTCTGGAATTTTGAAACATCCCTTCAAACGTGTTATGGATTCACCTTTAGTGTCGCTGTCAGTTCTTGCAAAGAGCATTTCTTCGTGGTGCTCCTGGATCCATAATAAAACGAACATAGACCAATAATAATGATCCATTTCCAGGTAAGGTTGACCTTCGTCCAGCTGAAGAGAGAAATGCGTCAAGCTTGCAAATAATCGCACAAAACTTCAACATCTTGACTCATTTCCCACTAATACGTCTTTGAACAGCAAGCTGTTGCTATGACTTTCTAATTATATCGATGCTGATTTAGGCATCCTCCTTAGGACAAGTTTTAAAACTCTCCTCAACGGCTGGCAAAATCCTCAACTCTTCCCCACCTCTGTATGGATTTTCCGGATTTGCTATAAGTAGCGAAATATTATAAGATGCCTGCAAACCATTATGGTCTTTGTAAAGTCGAAATGCTCATTCTGTCCATATCGTGGGTCGCTTCTGAAGTTTTTTTCTTTGAGTATTTGAAAATACTTCAAATCTTTACTTTATCAGGATGACATCTTCTCAAATGATCCTCCAACTTAGAGGCTCTATAGAGTCATTACTTTAGACTCTTTTTACATAAAAACACACATAGGCACCTGTCAAAACTGATTCAATAAAACCAAAATCCCCCAAATACACCAAACACTGTACTGTCTATACTCTTTTAGATTCGGCCATGTTTAGAATTAGTTTCCTGTGAAAAATTCAATTATTTAAATAGACATGGCAAAAAAAATATTCTGGTTGTATAACTTTATTTCCTTTTATATTTAAACATATTAAGTAACAGGGTCGACTCGAGAAATTTTGCCACATGGGACAAAATGCATAATGCCACCCTCTCCCTCAAAATAAAAATATTATTAAAAAGATAAATTGTCTTCATAGATACACGCCTACAAAATCTGAATAGTTTGCGCCAACAGAAAGACAGCATGACAATATTTTATATTTATTTACATATATATATATATATATATATATATATATATATATATATATATATATATATATATATATATATATAATGAAAATCCTACCGTAAATTTAAAACAAAGCGAATAAGAAGTCCATTTTTTTTTTAATTTCATTGAAACCACTGTATTTTTACATATATTCTTAACATATTTGGAAATGGTAATTACATTGGGCAAATACATTCTAACAAAGTAGATTTTTCAAACAAAAATTATGCCGTCTGAGAATATAATATTTAACTTTTTTCTCCAACAAACCTACATGGCAAAATATGTATATAGCGCGCACAAAATTGCATGAAATTACATAAATTTGAATTTAAAAGATGTTTTACTTTTCTACAACTACCACAAAGAAAGAACTCCTTTTCTCAAATATCATTAATATAGCCCTAGAAATTAATGACCATAGTAATCAATCTTTAAAAGGAACTAACACTAATAAAAAAATATTCAAAAGCAGACTGCACATTTTAAATAATAATAATAAATGCATTATATTTCAGTCCAATAAAGTCCTGTTTTTAGCTTCCTAAAAAAAAATATTTTTGTCATTTTGAAACATGCTTAATACTTAAAATCGAAATTAATTATAACACATGCAATCATTAAAAATATATTTGAAATAATAAATGTCAATATGCCACAAATTCTTATCTCTTTAAAGCAAGAAAACATTGAAATAATATATTAATTACTGACTTCAAACTTTTGAAATATCGAAAGAATTTTAAAAAATGTGCTTTTCGGATACTTAATCAACACAATACAATGACTTATAAAAATTGTACTAATAATAACAATATGATTACAAGATTTTTCTTTATACTTAAATGAGAAAAAAAAATCGACAAATATATATTTTATATTGATTTCATTTGATGATTCAGGTGGAAAAACCAAAAATTCTACTCATATAAGCAAATAGACAAAGAAACTGCATTTTTAATACTGAAAACAGTAATGATGGTTGTGCAACGTCCTTTCGTTCCAAAAGTGAAAGTTCTTACAAGAAAGGATCTGTGTCAACAATATTATTTCAATTAAATCCAAAGAAAAGATTTTACAATCCATATACTGTTAAATATATAACTTGATACATATATGCAAAATACTACTTTGGACAATAAAATAGCCTAGTTTTCTACTTAACTCAGTATCGTCGCTATTCATTTATTTTGAATTTATTATTACATTATATATATACATATATATATATGAGATTTCATTAAACAAAGTATTTTATTTTGATTTTTTTCATAAAAACAAATACAATAAGACATTCCTTCACACTTATCTTGATATGGTAAAATACAGTAGTAATTTCCAATAATAAGGAGTTAGTGTTTGACACAATATGTCCTGTAGTGCAGGAAATTCCAACCCTCTTAACCAACCTAATGAAGCGACAACCACCAGATCAGACATTGCATATTTTGCCCTTTAACACTCAAGAAATGCAATTTAATTATAGAAATTCAAGCTGCATCAGGCCTTAAACAAATATATATATGAGTAAGTAATTTTAGTCACAGGTATTTTTTAAATTTCCTGAAGCTATGTAAAATGAAAATTCTAAATTGAAAAGTGCTTAATCATCGCATGTTTGAAATAATCGAATTTTGTACTTTTACAGAAATTTATTGAAAATAATTAGTTGTACAGATTTTGAAAGCCTATGTATTGTGTCAGCTTTTAGCCCGTATTTATTTGATTTATTTAGAAGAGAATCACAAACTTATCTTTTGAAATCTTAAAAAATACAAATACAGAATATTAAAAAATACAAAATAATTATAAATTAAAAAAGCATAATTACTCTGTGGCTATTTTGCCATGTAAATTGTAAAAAGATGGAATTGTGTGCTTATTTTCAAAGAATTTGGCCAACTGAAATAAGTCTTTTGATTCTGTGAAATCACAACCGTTTGTCTTAAAGTAACCCTTAGATGTAAAGTAAAAACATCTACTGTGTGGGTCCCTGCTTCCAAAAGCTCCCCGTCCTTTTAGTTAGTTATATGACACCGACATCCTTTTGAGCGCTGATGTCCATTGCAACCCCAATTTTAGGAATGGGAGAAAGTTGCAAAAAAGTGTAAAACAATGTAAACCAGAAATATTTCAATATCCAAATACAAAAAAAAAATCCTGAAGATGCTCTTTGTAGACCCTATTTATCCTTTCCATGGACCCCTCTTCAATTTTCATAGACCCCTTTGTGAGTCGTCATTGACCCTAGGGGTCTATATATATAGACTACTTTGGAATCACTAGTTTATGGGATGGGAATGTTATTGACACTCTTCTAATGACAGTACAGATTATCATTTTATTACAGTAAACTACTCCAGCTATTAACTACAGAGATCCTCAACAAGTCTAGCGCAAAAGGAACTGATGCAAATCAATAATAAATTCTATCTTACTTCATGTAAAGACTATGATTCCTATTACAAAAATGCTCGCTAAATATTTCAAAAGCGATTCGTTGATAATCGTTCAATTGATACAGGCGTTCAATTTTATGATAGATTATGGTTATGAAGAGGCAATTTGAAAACATCTGTTGTTTTTTGCTGAGCACAAAAATATTTTATTGGTAATTAATTTTATTGTAGAAGACACATTAAAGCGTGCTACACTTAAGCCGACAAACTTAAATAGGAAAATATACGAAATTTATCAAAATATAATGGTTTTGTATATCTAGAAATTCCGTGACATCTTTTCTACTTTGATTTGCACAGAAAGACTCATTTCTGCCACGAATACCTTCTTCATATGCAATTCAGACAATTGAGACATGTACTGGTCAATTTAAAAATATTAGGATAAAGGATCAATGTTCCAACGTCGCCAAAGAAGCTCATTCTCTATCGCGTGGTGTCTCCACGCGCCATTTTATATAGTTTTCGCCACTAGCTTTTTCTTTCAGCAAATATATTTTAAATAAGGTGGCGAACTTAAGGTTTAAATCTGTTTTACCTTAAAATTTTATGAATGATTTTAATTACAGTGTGTTGAAGACATTTTAGTTTCAATGCAATTAATCTTTGATTCGGCGGATTTTCTTTTATAATCAGAGATTTCAGTTTCTTGATAGTTGCCTGTGTTTGAACAATCTTAGGATGAAGCTTCATGGTCATATGTCTTCATTTTACTTTGCTAGACAAGTTTTTTCTTTGAAATATAATAATATATTATAAATACATTTTACACTGAAATGCAGCGACAGAGAGTTTTGCGTCTTTTAAGTACTTTTCACACCAATATTTCTCCTCGAAAAGCGCAGGCATTTACGTAACCTTTTCAGCCATATGTCAATTTTATACATAAGAGGAATTTTTAAAATAAATATTTTATTTTATATTCCAATCAAAAGAAAATGCTTCATACGATTATTCTGAAGATGCCAAAGATTATCTAAAAATTCAAAACCAGAAACTGAATTACAAAAATCGTTTCCATAAAGTGTGAACGACATTCAATATTTGAAGTCAACAATGGAGAATCCCAGTATGTTGGATTTAAATGCACAAAAAATTGCCATATAAACATATTGTAAATCTATTTAAGAGAAAAGCGATTTAGAATTTGTGTTTCTGATCCTCACTTTCAGAAAAACAAACTATTGAATGAATTTTATTGCAATTTAATTAAAATATTCTTTCTATCTGCACATTTAAATAAAAGTATTGTCCAAAATCATAAAATTAAGATGTCCATCTTAATTCACATATACATGTTTTTTATTTATTTTTTTTGTTTTTGTTTTTTCATTGGAAAAGTATTGAACAATGGCATTCAGTAACATTTGTTTTCCATATTCATGTTAAGTTAATTATTGTTCCGAAGTGATAGTAAAACTTCTCTTCCTGCTTTTTCTAGCAATTCTTTACAACGAATTTCTTCACTGAGAAAAAAAACAATTATTCCTATATAAAAAAAAATTCAATAATAAAGTAAATTTGACAGTTTTAATAAATATCACATTATCTTTAAATTATTGCAAAATTTGAATTTTTTTGTGCATCTTTCAAAGCAAGCAAAACATTAAAAATCTAAAATTTTCCTACAAATTATACAGAGTTTGTTAACTAAAAAGAATAAAACAATTTAATTATATTTAAATTATTAATAAAGTAGAATAGCATTATAGTTTTTAAGAATAAAAATTTTAAAAGGCATATAGCGCATGAATGTGTGTGTATTTTTTATGAAGCTTTTGAAAAAAGAAGAAAAAAAAAATCTATAGACATTTTTATGAAGTTTTTCCCAAAATTTCCGATTGATAGATAATTGTGTATTTATTGGTGAATAACATTAAAAAACGCCGTTTGTATTTGTGGCAAATAAATTATGAAAAGCAAAGACTAAAACGTTTAAATTTGATTCCTTGATTTCCCATAGTAAATGTGGTGTAGTGTGGTACTAGGAGAGAGAGAGAGTGATGTACCATCATCGTCGCTCCTCCCTCCTAAAAAAAAATATATACAGAGTCAATTATTTCAAACATTAAATGTCAAATAACATACTATAAAGCTGAAATTAGGTCTAAAAAATTGTTAATAATATTTTTTATTCAAAAATAGTAGAAAGAGACACAGAGTTATAATACTTTTACGTCAAACTATAAATCTGCACAAAGGACTATAGGTGACGGATCTCGTAATTTTAAACCATTTAGTAATTTTAAACCACTAATTCAAAATTTCTAATATGAAATAAGCCCAAAATGATGTATTTAAATTAATTTTTATGTGTTCTTTAAAAGCAAGGCTATTGTATTTTCGATATTTATGTTTAAAAAGTAAGACCGCACAATTTCTAACTCGTTTACTTATCTCCAGGACGAAGCTATGGCGTGAAGTGAGAATCTATTTAAGTTTTATTACACGCCATATAAATAATAAAATGTAAATGATACAAAGGTTAAAATATATTTTTAATTCACAGCATTATAAAAATATTATACGAATTACTAATTACTTAGGTTGAAACATGAAGTACCTCATCACTAGAAGGGGAAAGCACGTCTTTTCCTCAAAGTAGCTGGGGAGAGAGAAGTTGTGCTAGAGCGAGTGTCCGTTCATATCAGTTCACCTCCTGCTCACCTCGGTTGGTTCCAGTTGAACAATTAGGTGGGTGCCGAGGCACGCTTCGCTGGTACTTCAAGTACGGAAGGTAATGAAAATCTTTTAAAAGAGTTTTTCATATATGATGAAAAGTCCTTTTGATTTCACAGTCTATGAAAATTCACAAGTACTTCGGGCTGAATCTCGACCTTTCTACCAGAGCGAGTCGTCGCTGGTGTGGGCAATATTTTGATCAAGTCTAGGAGGAAGTACAACCGGATGGTTACTTTCGTACTGAAGGCCTTTGCTGAGCGCCCGTGCCATTCAACAGAAAAACTGGCTTAAGTCGATCAATGCTGATCGTGGAGGTCTTGCTTTTTCACTTATTTTGATTTCGTAAAAATGCTTGTCGGTCTTACCAAACCCCCAAATGGTCCTTTTGGATAGGGCTGTCAATGATGGTTTCAATCCCTCGACCCTAACAAAGACATGAGAGCAGGTTTTGAGGTAGATGAATGACAGGAAGGTGAGTTGGCTTAAGAAGGGAATGCTTCTTCCCGGAATTAAGAGAAACTCTCGGAGGATCAGTTGGGATCTGACTTTGAAGGTTCAAAGAATTTCCTGGAAGCACACAAATGGTTTTTCCAAATACCCTTTCAGCGCAGGATGCAATGAGGTCCTCCTTGATGCACGCTCGCAGACCCAGCAGGACCACTGGTAGCGACTCTGTCCGATTTTGTATCGTGACACCGAATAGCTTGCTTGAGGGTACGATATGAAGACGTTCAACCATACCTATTCCGAAGAAGGGTGGTACGGGAGTGGTTCGAATTCGTTGTATTCCCAAAATTTGTTTTGCGGGCTGTAGAGAAGACGAGACTGGAACTGGCCTCTTGGCCCGTGGTTATGATGGCAGGGGTACACCGAAGCAAGATATCCAGTTAGCGATAGCTTTTACACGATCACGGAATGGCCTCCGGCCATCGGGTGTAGCGATCAATGCATGTCAACAGGAAGGTGAAGGCATCAGATGGTGGAAAACGTCTAATCCAGATCGATATGGACGTGCTGGAAATCTCTCAACGGTTGGAGCAAAAAGGTTGTATGGGGCTCACGTATGCCTTCCTGGACATTGCATCGTTGGCATGGAATGCAAGCATCGTAACTATTTAGCAATGTCTCTTCATGGACGGCCAGATGGAAGCGGTCTTGTGGATGAGGCGCTTTGTGGCACCGAATACCTTTTGGATGGAAGAGATTATGGAGGTGAGAGCGAAATACTTCAAAGCGAAGTTCCTCTGGGCACATATAAGCCGTACTTTTCTCTACTGACATCACAGAAAATTTCAAGAGTATTTTCCATTTTAAAGGTTTTAATATAATGGATGTCATTGGAAGAATATAAGGTTTTAAGCTACTTATCTTTTGGTTTGATCTATCGGCTAAGTGTTGGAGATCAGTGGCTGAAAAAGACAAGTGGGCATTTACCTTTTTGAGAGAGGGCATCTGCTACGGAGAGTGCCATTGTGATCCTGAAACATGTCTGATATCTGTGCTGAACTCGCTATTGGCGTGAAATCAAGATGCCTGGTTGATCGGGAGAACACGAGTCCGAGATTTTATTAAACGCAAAAAGTTAAAGTGGGTGATGATCTGTGAAATATTATAAAATTATGTCCTTCCAGCTGGAAAGCTCAAAACGCCTTTGGCTTGCCGCGGCAGGCAAGCAGTCCCCGCCCGCCAATGCGCCGGCTTTACTGCCGCACCGGTGCCTACGAGAAAAACGCGATAGGTTGGAGGACCATTTCCGTCAAGCAATTTAATGCACCTCCAACTATGGAGTTGACGCGCCAACCAGTAAACAGAGCTGCTGATCGGCAGGATAATTTAGGCCGCTACGTTAGCCACCGAGGATTGGTGCTGCATAATGCGGTCTGTGCTTTCCCTCGTTCCGGGAAGGACGCTTATCGTTTCGCTAACGGTAAGCAAATTTGTTGGCGATGTGCTGGAAGCTTCTGGCTTCGCAGCCGTAAAACGTTTGCAAAATTTCAATACGGCCGTAAAACGCCTTAGTTGTGAAATAGCATCTGGCTTAGGAATATCTTAGACATTATGGGAAGTGGCTTAACACCCTTAGGTGCTGCTATATACCCGTAATTTTACAGATGTTTTGCCTAAACACATTTATCAGGTTTAATCCTGAGACCGTAATCTCTTAAACGAGGAAAGATTTGATGTAAGTGGTCAAGGTGTTCGTCCACGGAGTGAAGATGCTATGAGTAAAGTCATCAAACATGGAATACAAAATTCTAGGATGATGCATGTGTCTTCTGAAATGCTTGGACCGGAATTTCAGTCCTAAAGTACAGCGCAGTATACCAGCTTAGGCTAAATGGGGTAGTTACGGCCGTTTTAGTAGTATCGGGGTGGATTTATTGCTATTTGATGATATGCTCGGGCCAATTCCAAAGTAGGTAATATAGTTTCCATACAGAGTTTTGAAAGTGCAGTCTTGATGAGGGACTGGATGCGCGATCGGGCACGGTAAATCGAATTAAGTCTACGTTAATCACCACAGCTCTTGGATACTCTCCATTGTGATTTTTAACAACATGCAGTGGGCTTCGCTCCAGGACTTTTGGATTTTACTAAATCTATACCTTGCGCCATAAGGTATTCTCAGAACCTTTCTTAACAGCTTTTAAAATTGTGCGCGAGGCGACGAAGTTTTTTGAAAATACTGGGGGCCTTTAGTTTCTATGTGGACATAAAAACTTGATTCGAAGTATCAACATTTATCGGTTGTATGCTTAATTAATTGGGATATTGTTTTAAAACCTTATCGATCTTAGTATTGCCGACTAATATTGCGGTATAGATGCTACATAAGACTTACTTTTGGAAGGCTGCCTGAAGAAAGTTTAGTGTTGCTGCCGATAATCCCTATGAGGCTTAACATCGACAAAGCAAATTAAAATGTTTAAGGAAATCAACCCCCAATGATTGATTGGCGTACATCTCCGATTACGAAATACCAGGTAAATTTGGCGTCGTAAACCTAAATCGGCGCAAAAATTCGTTTTGTGCCATAAGTCTGTATTTTGTGCTGCTCCGCAAATGAACAAAGTTAAGTCTTGTTGAACTTTTAGCATGAGGCGTGAAAGATTTTGAGAACAACAGAAATATCCGCCTCTGTATCGATCAAAAAAGTTATCTTACAGGAATAATCGGCCAATAAAATGTGTGGGCGAACAGGCGTGACGCTAATGAGGCCAGGAGACGATCGCTACCTTAGTTTTCCTAAATGAAAAGAGTACGGAGAAGCAATAATTTTTCGCCAGCTTTGTTGCCAACGGTATGGTAAAAACAATATCCATTTGTGGTTCTTTGTACCTTTTAAAAAACGATTCCGCGAATGACGCGATTGCGGTACGCGTTTGTTGTGGGCTACATGGAACGCTTCCACGAAACTAGCGTTCGCCGATTACTTGCTGCGTAAGTTGAGCAATTTGTTGTTCGAATTGCAGTATTTTTTCAGATGCTGCTGCAACTGAATTAATTCCTTTTGGGAAAAGTCAGGTCATTGATTTTATCAGCACCAGTAGCTACCTGATCTAAGTTTTCATTGAGTATGCAGCAAAATTGTTTCCGTTTCTGTTAGTCAAACGTCCGAGCCGCAGCGATTTCAAGAGTGGCTCGCTGAACACATCGCCTGCGAGGAACAAACGCGCGCGTGTGAGCCGTGGATTGCCGTTGGTCTCCTAATTCTAAATTCTGGAGGAGAGTTCGAATTTTATAAATCACTTTCTGAATGCACTTTCGATTAAACGCTTTAAAAGCTTCGCATTCTGCTCTTGTGCGGTTTTAGGAACCAAGTCGCGAATAGAATTCAAAATGTCTGACTCAACAGCAGACAGAACATACTCAAATTTAGTGGTGCATCATTTAAAATTTTGCTCTAAATTCGAACTGCGCCTTCTAATCGCACAAAACCATAGCGCAGGGTTATATAAGCTTCCAAAAAGGTGGTGGTTTGACTGCCACGTGATATCATGCATTCATTAGGCATGTTAAAGGTAAATAAAAATTTTTACATAAGTAGTGTTTTACGTTGAAAACAAACGTTAGAAAAATAAAATATTTGCATAAAATATGCATTTACAGGATTTAAAATCTTTACATGCATGATACACAAAAATTATTTCTTCACGAAATGGGCAAACAGTTTGAAAAAATTATTCGGCGCGTTTGTTAAAACGTGAGTACAATAAGAAATTTTGGAAAACATACTACACAAGCCATGTAAATTTTGAAAAAGAAAAGTAAAAAAAACTTACTGTTTTTCCAAGCACAGCCGCTCAGGTACAAATGATTATAAATTGATGGTGGAAGAACTGAGGATGAAAGATTAAAAATTAAAAAATTAAAAGTTAACGTTATTATCTTTTAAAATGAACTGGATGCACTGCTGCGATCACGCGTGTTCAGGAAGTCACCAATTATGGCGTGAAGTGAGCATTTATTTAAGGTTTACACGCCATATAAATAATAAAAATGAATGATAAAAAGGCGTCATATTTTAATTTCCATACATTATAAAACATTATACTAGTTACCAATTACTTAGGTTGAAACATGAAAAATTGAATAAAGAGGAAAACACGCTCCTTCCTCGTGCGAGTCAGAGAGTTGTTAGAACGAGTGTCCGTTCATATCAGTTCACTTCTCCTGCTCGCCGGTTGATTCCAGTTAAGAGGAATTAGGTGGGTGCCGAGGCACGCCGCAGCAGCAAGACGTACAAGATCTAATAGACGGACAGCCACATTGAAATGCGATTCCTCCTTTTGTGGGTGATTTTGGCGTGCATTTTGAACTGGTTTCAACTCGGCTACTGAAGACTTCCTGAGTGAATATTAACGTCTCATTATTCAGCTACCTTTGGCTTTAAATGGTTTCTGTGAAGAAAAATGTGGAAAGAATATTTGTTTGAAAGGTAGGGAGATAATACGTCAACCAATCTGAAGCATATATTTTGTGGATGTTTACCTCAGTATTATATTTTAGAAGCAGCATCCCTCCCAAGAAGCCAAATCGGAAACTAATGTTTCTTAGAAGCATGGTGAGTGACTTTTTTTCTTCTTCTCTGGAAAGAAAGAATGATTGGATCAGCGTAGATCAGGGTACTTTAACCTTTATTCAACCTGGCCCACATATACATATGACAATTATTTCATACAGGCCGTACATGAGAATTCACTGGGGCACTAAAACTGAGGCAACATTGAATACTTAAAATGGAAAATTGATCAAAATATTTAAACTCATTTTTCGATCTATTATTGTAATATCATATTAACCTCTCGCACTTAACCTCAAACGCACAAAAAAAAAAAGAAAGAAAGAAACGAGGCTCACAGTAGTCGCATATGATGCGTAACATCTGACATGTTATCGTGGTAAATACACACACAATCTTTCCTGAAAAAAATATGAAAAGACCCTTCTGCGCTAAGTAGATTGGAAATAATTTTCTGTCGAATAATTATATCTTTAATGAAAATTGTATTTAATTAACAAAAGGAGTAATGCAATATTTTATCAAAAATAATTATTCTTGTTCAATTTGGGGAAGAACGGAGACAATAGACTTTATGATAACTAAAATATGACACTTATACTTGATTTCAAAGTATTTAAAACCATGAAAACAGCGTCACATTATCAGTACCACTGTTAGCAAGCAGTCGGAAACATTATTCCTAATTTGTGTTCATTTGAGTTAATCATTCATAACAGCTATGAGCGGCTCAGCTTTTGGCAAACTGAAGTTGTTTTGTGAAAGAAATAAAAACTCCAAAGTAAGTCCATAGTCAAACAAATGACAATATATATATTATAAATTTATTAAGTGCTTCTTGCCAAATCTCCATCAGAGTATACATGAGTATAACATTTGAGCACACGGAAAAGAAACCCACTGCAAAATACTCTCTTAATGCTCCGCTTAAGGCATAGCTTCAAACTTTTTGCCCCTCAGGCTCTACCTCCTCCTTTTAGGTGAGTTTCCGCTTCACGCCCTGAGGTACCCTAGTGATCTTTTCCTCCTTCCTAAGGGTTGTCTTTGGTAAACAATGGCTTCAATACGAACCCAGGTGGCAAATTTCTACTTAACCTCTGCCTTCCTGGCTATCCAAATTTCTTCTTTTCCCCTGTCTAGACCATACAGACCTATATTAGAAAATGAACGTTTGTTGAAATTTTGTTTTTCTGATGAAAAATCCTTACGTCTTACTAATAACATATATTATGGTTTACATTTTGTATTGAGTTTATTTAGTTTCTTTTCGTATATTTCTTTTAAATACTTTGATTATGATACTTTTATTTGTTTCGACTAACAACGCTGGTTTCCGGACTCCGCATGTTTGCCGTGTGCGGCGTCCCGTATGAGTGAAAAATGGTGTTCTGGGGATCCTTTGCGTTCCGTCCCACGCTTCTCCCGGTATGGAGGAGATTGATGGCCTATGGATACCTCTTGCGTTCCCTTTGGCCCACGCTTCACTGTGTAGACGGGTGGCAGGAGTGAGCCCGCTCCGTCATCGGCTGGTAGTATCTTCGGTGTCCCTGAAGAGACACTCGCTGTAGAGTTAAGCGCAGATAAGGTGTCGGGTTTACCTGCTGGATCCCTCGCCCTGGACTGTAGCATTATATTCTGCGTACTCTGCATGCCGTGCCTGGTTTTTTGCCAGATGACCGGCACACTGCCTCCCTCTTTGTTGACTCCGTGGTGGGTGGAGGCACCCCAGGATGAAGTTGCATACGCTGCCTCTTATGATCCACGCTGCTGTGCCAGGGTAAAGGCCTTTAATTTACCCAAAATTAACATGACGAAACCGCGCGCCATGGCACGATTTTAGTTTTATCTTTTACTCTAACAATGCCATGTCTCTGAAATCGCCATTTGCCATTTAAGTAAAAGCTCTGATTGAATAGGAGGTGAACTGAAATTCAGAAACGTTTACGTTCCGGGATCTTATCGAAACTATATCTCGCCCTATACAAACAAAAGTCTTTTCTCCTCGCGAAAAACTTTTCTGATCTACCAGTAAACTATAATCTCATAAATCATTAAACACCTTGTCGTGGTGCGTCATTTCCGAGCCTGGATTTGTTGACGTAACTCCTCGGACAGCACCTTGATGGATTTTCGGCTGGTGTGGTGTTATTCAGGTAAGAAGAATAACAATAAAAAAAGATTCAAATAATTATTCTGACAAACATTTTGAATATTAACCCTTTTAATACTCCTAAATTGCCCATGCACCACCCAGCTCTTGGATACCTAAAATTGTAAGGTACGCATTGATATATTCCGAATCCTCTGCGCTGTTTAAGTGCCAGAGGTTCGGTCATCCTCAAACTTCCTCAAGCCGTGGGATTAACTGATCTGTTTCAGATGCATCTGCTGGGTATGCTCTCACAGATTGTATCACTCCTCCTCCTAGAGCCCAAATGTATAAAATTGTTCTGGAAACCCCCATTCCAGATTCAAAACTGTGTCCGGAGGTGGAAAACTGAAAACAGATTCAAGAAATCAAAACAAACAAAAATATACTCTATTTAGAAGCCAGAAAAATTAATACCTCCTCAGATATCACAATCTTACGCCCAGGCTACTAAATCTTCAAAACTATCCGCTACTCTCTATTCAGACAGAGATGGTACTTCATCACAAAATAAAATGTCCCTCTCTTAAATTCTACTTCGCAACTGCTCCGGAAACCAAATGTATCACTCCAACCACTCCCTACAGCCACCACATCATCATCATCTTCAACCCAAGCACACCCCTTTGCCATCCAACCTCTGCCAATAGCAGTTATACCGTCAGATCTCTCCTCAGCCACTTATTCTGTATTCAGTATACTCTTCACCACTACCATCAATATAAGTTCACCCCTATTGAGTTCTCCTTTTCATCAGCCATGCCCGCTTCCTCATCCAGTTCTGGTATTAAACTCCCCTCTGAATCTCTTCTATAATACCCGATTTTAAAAATGCAAAAAACTCGTGCAAGGAAAAGAAAGAACTGCTAAAAAATGAATGAAGCTAAAAAATAGAAATTAAGATGGTTCCACAGACTTCAAAAATCGTCACATGTGGAATATGCACGATGAGGAAGACATGATCGTATTCGATGGGAGAAGAGGATAGAATCACCGAAAATGGCAAACTTTTATAAAAATCAAAAAATGACAGATACTACTTGTCCGGAAGAGTATTGGAAAAGATGAGGCTTGGAAACGTGAAGAGTATTCACACACGTTAACTCCGCCGTGCTGTGTTCAGCAAGTAGTACCTGTTTCTTAAGCGATTTTGTTATGAACTAAACACTTATCATCGGATTTGGTGGGGAAATCCTCACCGTGTAAATTTATTAACTTTTACTTTAAAACTTTTATAAATTCACTTTCTAGCTTTTTATAATATAAAAATTTTAAATGTGAATTTTAAAACAATCTCCCTATAAATATTTGCTTTAGATATACCTTTTGTGCATGTCATTTTTAAATAATTTTAACTGATTTCCTAAAATTTTATGTAATTTAAAAATAAAATGCTTCTCTATGCAGCATAAAGCCGAAATCACTCTTGCGCCAGAAAAACCCACAATCACTCACTCACTCACCCAAACTTTTTGTCTCGTAGACCCCTTTGTCATATTTCTTTCAGGTTTAAAGTAGACCCCTACATTTATATTACTGAATTTTTGCAAATTCATCATAGAAAACTCCTATGTTAATTTTTATGTAAAATCGCTTATTAATGAAATTAAAATCTCAATTTATTAAATAAATAAAAATTACAATTTAATTAATTTAATTTAATTTCTATACCACTAATTTAATTTAATTTAAGCAATTAATTAATTTAATTTAAATCGGTGAATTAATTAATTTAATTTAAATCAGAATTAATTAATTTAATTTACAATTACTCAATTTAATTTAAATCAGAATTAATTAATTTTACCAAGCAAATTAATTATTTAAATAAAAAATCACAATTAAATACAAATCACAGGAACTAAATAAAATCACAAATCAATTAAATAAAAATCACAGTTAAATAAAAAAAATCATAATTAAGTTAAAATCACAATTAATTAAATTTAAATCAAATAATTAAATGGAACAAAATCAATTTGTTACAAAAATAACTCAGCAAAAATTGTATTTGTTTCTAATGGGATGGATGAGCCTGATGCTGTAATAATAACAATTCTTTTAAAACATTTACACTCAATTTAGTCAGGTTCAGCCTTAATCTCCCGATTAGTTAATGTCCAGGCCTTATTTTTTGTAAGTAGATTTGGGCAACTAAAAGGAAACTTCCTCTTCAACAAGGTACGAGGATGGAAAGCAATTAAAAATTCTAGCGATATTATATGATGTGGTGCGCAAAGGAGATTATCTTTTTGAAGCCAGAATTTCTGATATCCATTTTTAAACTAAAAATTTAAGCTCTTCATTTGTACTTATTCCAATCAGTTCTTGTAATACTTTTTGACATTCGTCTCTCTTTTCCAATGTCACCATATATGGCTTTACTATCCACTGTGGCATACTATACAAAATGGAGGCCTTACCTTTTATTTCCAAAATCTGAACAGAAGGCATTCAAATGCTGAATGTAGGTTAAAATGTCATTCTCTTTGCAGTTTGTCTGAGATACAATTGGGGAACTGGGAAAACTCATGTCGTCCAATATTTTGCTTCATTAGCTTAATTCCCGCCAAGAAACGTAAGAAATACCGACTTTGTTTTAATTAAAATTTAACTATCACCTTGTAACTGCAAGTTAACATCACAAATTTACTAAACAAATTCCAGCAGCATGCAATACCTATTTTCCTCTTTAAAATTGTATCTTTAGAATCAAAACCGAACAGTTCCCCAAATAGTGCAAAAAATTCCTGGAGCCAAACACTCAGCCTTTGACAGCCAGCGGACTTCCGTGTGAAGGAGTAATTGATGAAAAAATGCTCCTTAATTTCTTCATAACTGCGCAAATAATCGTATTCAACGCGTTGCTTCCGATTCGGTTTATCGTATTTATGACAAATTGAAGACTCATGTAATCTACCATTTAGATTTTAGCAACTAAATGTTGCCGATGGATGACGCAGTGTATTTGCTACCACCCCGTACATTTTGTTTTAAATGCCCTATAAATCCACGATAGCGCCCATAAAGCAGGTGCTCCATCTGTTGCTACTGATATTATGTTTGATAACAGTATTTCTGGAATTTTGAAACATCCCTTCAAACGTGTTATGGATTCACCTTTAGTGTCGCTGTCAGTTCTTGCAAAGAGCATTTCTTCGTGGTGCTCCTGGATCCATAATAAAACGAACATAGACCAATAATAATGATCCATTTCCAGGTAAGGTTGACCTTCGTCCAGCTGAAGAGAGAAATGCGTCAAGCTTGCAAATAATCGCACAAAACTTCAACATCTTGACTCATTTCCCACTAATACGTCTTTGAACAGCAAGCTGTTGCTATGACTTTCTAATTATATCGATGCTGATTTAGGCATCCTCCTTAGGACAAGTTTTAAAACTCTCCTCAACGGCTGGCAAAATCCTCAACTCTTCCCCACCTCTGTATGGATTTTCCGGATTTGCTATAAGTAGCGAAATATTATAAGATGCCTGCAAACCATTATGGTCTTTGTAAAGTCGAAATGCTCATTCTGTCCATATCGTGGGTCGCTTCTGAAGTTTTTTTCTTTGAGTATTTGAAAATACTTCAAATCTTTACTTTATCAGGATGACATCTTCTCAAATGATCCTCCAACTTAGAGGCTCTATAGAGTCATTACTTTAGACTCTTTTTACATAAAAACACACATAGGCACCTGTCAAAACTGATTCAATAAAACCAAAATCCCCCAAATACACCAAACACTGTACTGTCTATACTCTTTTAGATTCGGCCATGTTTAGAATTAGTTTCCTGTGAAAAATTCAATTATTTAAATAGACATGGCAAAAAAAATATTCTGGTTGTATAACTTTATTTCCTTTTATATTTAAACATATTAAGTAACAGGGTCGACTCGAGAAATTTTGCCACATGGGACAAAATGCATAATGCCACCCTCTCCCTCAAAATAAAAATATTATTAAAAAGATAAATTGTCTTCATAGATACACGCCTACAAAATCTGAATAGTTTGCGCCAACAGAAAGACAGCATGACAATATTTTATATTTATTTACATATATATATATATATATATATATATATATATATATATATATATATATATATATATATATATATATAATGAAAATCCTACCGTAAATTTAAAACAAAGCGAATAAGAAGTCCATTTTTTTTTTAATTTCATTGAAACCACTGTATTTTTACATATATTCTTAACATATTTGGAAATGGTAATTACATTGGGCAAATACATTCTAACAAAGTAGATTTTTCAAACAAAAATTATGCCGTCTGAGAATATAATATTTAACTTTTTTCTCCAACAAACCTACATGGCAAAATATGTATATAGCGCGCACAAAATTGCATGAAATTACATAAATTTGAATTTAAAAGATGTTTTACTTTTCTACAACTACCACAAAGAAAGAACTCCTTTTCTCAAATATCATTAATATAGCCCTAGAAATTAATGACCATAGTAATCAATCTTTAAAAGGAACTAACACTAATAAAAAAATATTCAAAAGCAGACTGCACATTTTAAATAATAATAATAAATGCATTATATTTCAGTCCAATAAAGTCCTGTTTTTAGCTTCCTAAAAAAAAATATTTTTGTCATTTTGAAACATGCTTAATACTTAAAATCGAAATTAATTATAACACATGCAATCATTAAAAATATATTTGAAATAATAAATGTCAATATGCCACAAATTCTTATCTCTTTAAAGCAAGAAAACATTGAAATAATATATTAATTACTGACTTCAAACTTTTGAAATATCGAAAGAATTTTAAAAAATGTGCTTTTCGGATACTTAATCAACACAATACAATGACTTATAAAAATTGTACTAATAATAACAATATGATTACAAGATTTTTCTTTATACTTAAATGAGAAAAAAAAATCGACAAATATATATTTTATATTGATTTCATTTGATGATTCAGGTGGAAAAACCAAAAATTCTACTCATATAAGCAAATAGACAAAGAAACTGCATTTTTAATACTGAAAACAGTAATGATGGTTGTGCAACGTCCTTTCGTTCCAAAAGTGAAAGTTCTTACAAGAAAGGATCTGTGTCAACAATATTATTTCAATTAAATCCAAAGAAAAGATTTTACAATCCATATACTGTTAAATATATAACTTGATACATATATGCAAAATACTACTTTGGACAATAAAATAGCCTAGTTTTCTACTTAACTCAGTATCGTCGCTATTCATTTATTTTGAATTTATTATTACATTATATATATACATATATATATATGAGATTTCATTAAACAAAGTATTTTATTTTGATTTTTTTCATAAAAACAAATACAATAAGACATTCCTTCACACTTATCTTGATATGGTAAAATACAGTAGTAATTTCCAATAATAAGGAGTTAGTGTTTGACACAATATGTCCTGTAGTGCAGGAAATTCCAACCCTCTTAACCAACCTAATGAAGCGACAACCACCAGATCAGACATTGCATATTTTGCCCTTTAACACTCAAGAAATGCAATTTAATTATAGAAATTCAAGCTGCATCAGGCCTTAAACAAATATATATATGAGTAAGTAATTTTAGTCACAGGTATTTTTTAAATTTCCTGAAGCTATGTAAAATGAAAATTCTAAATTGAAAAGTGCTTAATCATCGCATGTTTGAAATAATCGAATTTTGTACTTTTACAGAAATTTATTGAAAATAATTAGTTGTACAGATTTTGAAAGCCTATGTATTGTGTCAGCTTTTAGCCCGTATTTATTTGATTTATTTAGAAGAGAATCACAAACTTATCTTTTGAAATCTTAAAAAATACAAATACAGAATATTAAAAAATACAAAATAATTATAAATTAAAAAAGCATAATTACTCTGTGGCTATTTTGCCATGTAAATTGTAAAAAGATGGAATTGTGTGCTTATTTTCAAAGAATTTGGCCAACTGAAATAAGTCTTTTGATTCTGTGAAATCACAACCGTTTGTCTTAAAGTAACCCTTAGATGTAAAGTAAAAACATCTACTGTGTGGGTCCCTGCTTCCAAAAGCTCCCCGTCCTTTTAGTTAGTTATATGACACCGACATCCTTTTGAGCGCTGATGTCCATTGCAACCCCAATTTTAGGAATGGGAGAAAGTTGCAAAAAAGTGTAAAACAATGTAAACCAGAAATATTTCAATATCCAAATACAAAAAAAAAATCCTGAAGATGCTCTTTGTAGACCCTATTTATCCTTTCCATGGACCCCTCTTCAATTTTCATAGACCCCTTTGTGAGTCGTCATTGACCCTAGGGGTCTATATATATAGACTACTTTGGAATCACTAGTTTATGGGATGGGAATGTTATTGACACTCTTCTAATGACAGTACAGATTATCATTTTATTACAGTAAACTACTCCAGCTATTAACTACAGAGATCCTCAACAAGTCTAGCGCAAAAGGAACTGATGCAAATCAATAATAAATTCTATCTTACTTCATGTAAAGACTATGATTCCTATTACAAAAATGCTCGCTAAATATTTCAAAAGCGATTCGTTGATAATCGTTCAATTGATACAGGCGTTCAATTTTATGATAGATTATGGTTATGAAGAGGCAATTTGAAAACATCTGTTGTTTTTTGCTGAGCACAAAAATATTTTATTGGTAATTAATTTTATTGTAGAAGACACATTAAAGCGTGCTACACTTAAGCCGACAAACTTAAATAGGAAAATATACGAAATTTATCAAAATATAATGGTTTTGTATATCTAGAAATTCCGTGACATCTTTTCTACTTTGATTTGCACAGAAAGACTCATTTCTGCCACGAATACCTTCTTCATATGCAATTCAGACAATTGAGACATGTACTGGTCAATTTAAAAATATTAGGATAAAGGATCAATGTTCCAACGTCGCCAAAGAAGCTCATTCTCTATCGCGTGGTGTCTCCACGCGCCATTTTATATAGTTTTCGCCACTAGCTTTTTCTTTCAGCAAATATATTTTAAATAAGGTGGCGAACTTAAGGTTTAAATCTGTTTTACCTTAAAATTTTATGAATGATTTTAATTACAGTGTGTTGAAGACATTTTAGTTTCAATGCAATTAATCTTTGATTCGGCGGATTTTCTTTTATAATCAGAGATTTCAGTTTCTTGATAGTTGCCTGTGTTTGAACAATCTTAGGATGAAGCTTCATGGTCATATGTCTTCATTTTACTTTGCTAGACAAGTTTTTTCTTTGAAATATAATAATATATTATAAATACATTTTACACTGAAATGCAGCGACAGAGAGTTTTGCGTCTTTTAAGTACTTTTCACACCAATATTTCTCCTCGAAAAGCGCAGGCATTTACGTAACCTTTTCAGCCATATGTCAATTTTATACATAAGAGGAATTTTTAAAATAAATATTTTATTTTATATTCCAATCAAAAGAAAATGCTTCATACGATTATTCTGAAGATGCCAAAGATTATCTAAAAATTCAAAACCAGAAACTGAATTACAAAAATCGTTTCCATAAAGTGTGAACGACATTCAATATTTGAAGTCAACAATGGAGAATCCCAGTATGTTGGATTTAAATGCACAAAAAATTGCCATATAAACATATTGTAAATCTATTTAAGAGAAAAGCGATTTAGAATTTGTGTTTCTGATCCTCACTTTCAGAAAAACAAACTATTGAATGAATTTTATTGCAATTTAATTAAAATATTCTTTCTATCTGCACATTTAAATAAAAGTATTGTCCAAAATCATAAAATTAAGATGTCCATCTTAATTCACATATACATGTTTTTTATTTATTTTTTTTGTTTTTGTTTTTTCATTGGAAAAGTATTGAACAATGGCATTCAGTAACATTTGTTTTCCATATTCATGTTAAGTTAATTATTGTTCCGAAGTGATAGTAAAACTTCTCTTCCTGCTTTTTCTAGCAATTCTTTACAACGAATTTCTTCACTGAGAAAAAAAACAATTATTCCTATATAAAAAAAAATTCAATAATAAAGTAAATTTGACAGTTTTAATAAATATCACATTATCTTTAAATTATTGCAAAATTTGAATTTTTTTGTGCATCTTTCAAAGCAAGCAAAACATTAAAAATCTAAAATTTTCCTACAAATTATACAGAGTTTGTTAACTAAAAAGAATAAAACAATTTAATTATATTTAAATTATTAATAAAGTAGAATAGCATTATAGTTTTTAAGAATAAAAATTTTAAAAGGCATATAGCGCATGAATGTGTGTGTATTTTTTATGAAGCTTTTGAAAAAAGAAGAAAAAAAAAATCTATAGACATTTTTATGAAGTTTTTCCCAAAATTTCCGATTGATAGATAATTGTGTATTTATTGGTGAATAACATTAAAAAACGCCGTTTGTATTTGTGGCAAATAAATTATGAAAAGCAAAGACTAAAACGTTTAAATTTGATTCCTTGATTTCCCATAGTAAATGTGGTGTAGTGTGGTACTAGGAGAGAGAGAGAGTGATGTACCATCATCGTCGCTCCTCCCTCCTAAAAAAAAATATATACAGAGTCAATTATTTCAAACATTAAATGTCAAATAACATACTATAAAGCTGAAATTAGGTCTAAAAAATTGTTAATAATATTTTTTATTCAAAAATAGTAGAAAGAGACACAGAGTTATAATACTTTTACGTCAAACTATAAATCTGCACAAAGGACTATAGGTGACGGATCTCGTAATTTTAAACCATTTAGTAATTTTAAACCACTAATTCAAAATTTCTAATATGAAATAAGCCCAAAATGATGTATTTAAATTAATTTTTATGTGTTCTTTAAAAGCAAGGCTATTGTATTTTCGATATTTATGTTTAAAAAGTAAGACCGCACAATTTCTAACTCGTTTACTTATCTCCAGGACGAAGCTATGGCGTGAAGTGAGAATCTATTTAAGTTTTATTACACGCCATATAAATAATAAAATGTAAATGATACAAAGGTTAAAATATATTTTTAATTCACAGCATTATAAAAATATTATACGAATTACTAATTACTTAGGTTGAAACATGAAGTACCTCATCACTAGAAGGGGAAAGCACGTCTTTTCCTCAAAGTAGCTGGGGAGAGAGAAGTTGTGCTAGAGCGAGTGTCCGTTCATATCAGTTCACCTCCTGCTCACCTCGGTTGGTTCCAGTTGAACAATTAGGTGGGTGCCGAGGCACGCTTCGCTGGTACTTCAAGTACGGAAGGTAATGAAAATCTTTTAAAAGAGTTTTTCATATATGATGAAAAGTCCTTTTGATTTCACAGTCTATGAAAATTCACAAGTACTTCGGGCTGAATCTCGACCTTTCTACCAGAGCGAGTCGTCGCTGGTGTGGGCAATATTTTGATCAAGTCTAGGAGGAAGTACAACCGGATGGTTACTTTCGTACTGAAGGCCTTTGCTGAGCGCCCGTGCCATTCAACAGAAAAACTGGCTTAAGTCGATCAATGCTGATCGTGGAGGTCTTGCTTTTTCACTTATTTTGATTTCGTAAAAATGCTTGTCGGTCTTACCAAACCCCCAAATGGTCCTTTTGGATAGGGCTGTCAATGATGGTTTCAATCCCTCGACCCTAACAAAGACATGAGAGCAGGTTTTGAGGTAGATGAATGACAGGAAGGTGAGTTGGCTTAAGAAGGGAATGCTTCTTCCCGGAATTAAGAGAAACTCTCGGAGGATCAGTTGGGATCTGACTTTGAAGGTTCAAAGAATTTCCTGGAAGCACACAAATGGTTTTTCCAAATACCCTTTCAGCGCAGGATGCAATGAGGTCCTCCTTGATGCACGCTCGCAGACCCAGCAGGACCACTGGTAGCGACTCTGTCCGATTTTGTATCGTGACACCGAATAGCTTGCTTGAGGGTACGATATGAAGACGTTCAACCATACCTATTCCGAAGAAGGGTGGTACGGGAGTGGTTCGAATTCGTTGTATTCCCAAAATTTGTTTTGCGGGCTGTAGAGAAGACGAGACTGGAACTGGCCTCTTGGCCCGTGGTTATGATGGCAGGGGTACACCGAAGCAAGATATCCAGTTAGCGATAGCTTTTACACGATCACGGAATGGCCTCCGGCCATCGGGTGTAGCGATCAATGCATGTCAACAGGAAGGTGAAGGCATCAGATGGTGGAAAACGTCTAATCCAGATCGATATGGACGTGCTGGAAATCTCTCAACGGTTGGAGCAAAAAGGTTGTATGGGGCTCACGTATGCCTTCCTGGACATTGCATCGTTGGCATGGAATGCAAGCATCGTAACTATTTAGCAATGTCTCTTCATGGACGGCCAGATGGAAGCGGTCTTGTGGATGAGGCGCTTTGTGGCACCGAATACCTTTTGGATGGAAGAGATTATGGAGGTGAGAGCGAAATACTTCAAAGCGAAGTTCCTCTGGGCACATATAAGCCGTACTTTTCTCTACTGACTTCACAGAAAATTTCAAGAGTATTTTCCATTTTAAAGGTTTTAATATAATGGATGTCATTGGAAGAATATAAGGTTTTAAGCTACTTATCTTTTGGTTTGATCTATCGGCTAAGTGTTGGAGATCAGTGGCTGAAAAAGACAAGTGGGCATTTACCTTTTTGAGAGAGGGCATCTGCTACGGAGAGTGCCATTGTGATCCTGAAACATGTCTGATATCTGTGCTGAACTCGCTATTGGCGTGAAATCAAGATGCCTGGTTGATCGGGAGAACACGAGTCCGAGATTTTATTAAACGCAAAAAGTTAAAGTGGGTGATGATCTGTGAAATATTATAAAATTATGTCCTTCCAGCTGGAAAGCTCAAAACGCCTTTGGCTTGCCGCGGCAGGCAAGCAGTCCCCGCCCGCCAATGCGCCGGCTTTACTGCCGCACCGGTGCCTACGAGAAAAACGCGATAGGTTGGAGGACCATTTCCGTCAAGCAATTTAATGCACCTCCAACTATGGAGTTGACGCGCCAACCAGTAAACAGAGCTGCTGATCGGCAGGATAATTTAGGCCGCTACGTTAGCCACCGAGGATTGGTGCTGCATAATGCGGTCTGTGCTTTCCCTCGTTCCGGGAAGGACGCTTATCGTTTCGCTAACGGTAAGCAAATTTGTTGGCGATGTGCTGGAAGCTTCTGGCTTCGCAGCCGTAAAACGTTTGCAAAATTTCAATACGGCCGTAAAACGCCTTAGTTGTGAAATAGCATCTGGCTTAGGAATATCTTAGACATTATGGGAAGTGGCTTAACACCCTTAGGTGCTGCTATATACCCGTAATTTTACAGATGTTTTGCCTAAACACATTTATCAGGTTTAATCCTGAGACCGTAATCTCTTAAACGAGGAAAGATTTGATGTAAGTGGTCAAGGTGTTCGTCCACGGAGTGAAGATGCTATGAGTAAAGTCATCAAACATGGAATACAAAATTCTAGGATGATGCATGTGTCTTCTGAAATGCTTGGACCGGAATTTCAGTCCTAAAGTACAGCGCAGTATACCAGCTTAGGCTAAATGGGGTAGTTACGGCCGTTTTAGTAGTATCGGGGTGGATTTATTGCTATTTGATGATATGCTCGGGCCAATTCCAAAGTAGGTAATATAGTTTCCATACAGAGTTTTGAAAGTGCAGTCTTGATGAGGGACTGGATGCGCGATCGGGCACGGTAAATCGAATTAAGTCTACGTTAATCACCACAGCTCTTGGATACTCTCCATTGTGATTTTTAACAACATGCAGTGGGCTTCGCTCCAGGACTTTTGGATTTTACTAAATCTATACCTTGCGCCATAAGGTATTCTCAGAACCTTTCTTAACAGCTTTTAAAATTGTGCGCGAGGCGACGAAGTTTTTTGAAAATACTGGGGGCCTTTAGTTTCTATGTGGACATAAAAACTTGATTCGAAGTATCAACATTTATCGGTTGTATGCTTAATTAATTGGGATATTGTTTTAAAACCTTATCGATCTTAGTATTGCCGACTAATATTGCGGTATAGATGCTACATAAGACTTACTTTTGGAAGGCTGCCTGAAGAAAGTTTAGTGTTGCTGCCGATAATCCCTATGAGGCTTAACATCGACAAAGCAAATTAAAATGTTTAAGGAAATCAACCCCCAATGATTGATTGGCGTACATCTCCGATTACGAAATACCAGGTAAATTTGGCGTCGTAAACCTAAATCGGCGCAAAAATTCGTTTTGTGCCATAAGTCTGTATTTTGTGCTGCTCCGCAAATGAACAAAGTTAAGTCTTGTTGAACTTTTAGCATGAGGCGTGAAAGATTTTGAGAACAACAGAAATATCCGCCTCTGTATCGATCAAAAAAGTTATCTTACAGGAATAATCGGCCAATAAAATGTGTGGGCGAACAGGCGTGACGCTAATGAGGCCAGGAGACGATCGCTACCTTAGTTTTCCTAAATGAAAAGAGTACGGAGAAGCAATAATTTTTCGCCAGCTTTGTTGCCAACGGTATGGTAAAAACAATATCCATTTGTGGTTCTTTGTACCTTTTAAAAAACGATTCCGCGAATGACGCGATTGCGGTACGCGTTTGTTGTGGGCTACATGGAACGCTTCCACGAAACTAGCGTTCGCCGATTACTTGCTGCGTAAGTTGAGCAATTTGTTGTTCGAATTGCAGTATTTTTTCAGATGCTGCTGCAACTGAATTAATTCCTTTTGGGAAAAGTCAGGTCATTGATTTTATCAGCACCAGTAGCTACCTGATCTAAGTTTTCATTGAGTATGCAGCAAAATTGTTTCCGTTTCTGTTAGTCAAACGTCCGAGCCGCAGCGATTTCAAGAGTGGCTCGCTGAACACATCGCCTGCGAGGAACAAACGCGCGCGTGTGAGCCGTGGATTGCCGTTGGTCTCCTAATTCTAAATTCTGGAGGAGAGTTCGAATTTTATAAATCACTTTCTGAATGCACTTTCGATTAAACGCTTTAAAAGCTTCGCATTCTGCTCTTGTGCGGTTTTAGGAACCAAGTCGCGAATAGAATTCAAAATGTCTGACTCAACAGCAGACAGAACATACTCAAATTTAGTGGTGCATCATTTAAAATTTTGCTCTAAATTCGAACTGCGCCTTCTAATCGCACAAAACCATAGCGCAGGGTTATATAAGCTTCCAAAAAGGTGGTGGTTTGACTGCCACGTGATATCATGCATTCATTAGGCATGTTAAAGGTAAATAAAAATTTTTACATAAGTAGTGTTTTACGTTGAAAACAAACGTTAGAAAAATAAAATATTTGCATAAAATATGCATTTACAGGATTTAAAATCTTTACATGCATGATACACAAAAATTATTTCTTCACGAAATGGGCAAACAGTTTGAAAAAATTATTCGGCGCGTTTGTTAAAACGTGAGTACAATAAGAAATTTTGGAAAACATACTACACAAGCCATGTAAATTTTGAAAAAGAAAAGTAAAAAAAACTTACTGTTTTTCCAAGCACAGCCGCTCAGGTACAAATGATTATAAATTGATGGTGGAAGAACTGAGGATGAAAGATTAAAAATTAAAAAATTAAAAGTTAACGTTATTATCTTTTAAAATGAACTGGATGCACTGCTGCGATCACGCGTGTTCAGGAAGTCACCAATTATGGCGTGAAGTGAGCATTTATTTAAGGTTTACACGCCATATAAATAATAAAAATGAATGATAAAAAGGCGTCATATTTTAATTTCCATACATTATAAAACATTATACTAGTTACCAATTACTTAGGTTGAAACATGAAAAATTGAATAAAGAGGAAAACACGCTCCTTCCTCGTGCGAGTCAGAGAGTTGTTAGAACGAGTGTCCGTTCATATCAGTTCACTTCTCCTGCTCGCCGGTTGATTCCAGTTAAGAGGAATTAGGTGGGTGCCGAGGCACGCCGCAGCAGCAAGACGTAACAAGATCTAATAGACGGACAGCCACATTGAAATGCGATTCCTCCTTTTGTGGGTGATTTTGGCGTGCATTTTGAACTGGTTTCAACTCGGCTACTGAAGACTTCCTGAGTGAATATTAACGTCTCATTATTCAGCTACCTTTGGCTTTAAATGGTTTCTGTGAAGAAAAATGTGGAAAGAATATTTGTTTGAAAGGTAGGGAGATAATACGTCAACCAATCTGAAGCATATATTTTGTGGATGTTTACCTCAGTATTATATTTTAGAAGCAGCATCCCTCCCAAGAAGCCAAATCGGAAACTAATGTTTCTTAGAAGCATGGTGAGTGACTTTTTTTCTTCTTCTCTGGAAAGAAAGAATGATTGGATCAGCGTAGATCAGGGTACTTTAACCTTTATTCAACCTGGCCCACATATACATATGACAATTATTTCATACAGGCCGTACATGAGAATTCACTGGGGCACTAAAACTGAGGCAACATTGAATACTTAAAATGTGGAAAATTGATCAAAATATTTAAACTCATTTTTCGATCTATTATTGTAATATCATATTAACCTCTCGCACTTAACCTCAAACGCACAAAAAAAAAAAGAAAGAAAGAAACGAGTCTTACAGTAGTCGCATATGATGCGTAACATCTGACATGTTATCGTGGTAAATACACACACAATCTTTCCTGAAAAAAATATGAAAAGACCCTTCTGCGCTAAGTAGATTGGAAATAATTTTCTGTCGAATAATTATATCTTTAATGAAAATTGTATTTAATTAACAAAAGGAGTAATGCAATATTTTATCAAAAATAATTATTCTTGTTCAATTTGGGGAAGAACGGAGACAATAGACTTTATGATAACTAAAATATGACACTTATACTTGATTTCAAAGTATTTAAAACCATGAAAACAGCGTCACATTATCAGTACCACTGTTAGCAAGCAGTCGGAAACATTATTCCTAATTTGTGTTCATTTGAGTTAATCATTCATAACAGCTATGAGCGGCTCAGCTTTTGGCAAACTGAAGTTGATTTTTTTTTACACTGAACATACCAACACTTAATGCATACCTATTTCTACCAGTTATTGTATATGTATAGTGTTAAATATACTTCAATTCATCCAAACTTAAGAGGGTCCGGCACTACCATAGGAGCCCATTTTAAATTATGTAAGTTTATGTACCTTTTTCTCAGAAATTTCGTACTACTAATAGATGAAATTTTCACTGTACGTTATATGTACTATCAATAAGACTTTAATGGAGGGTTTTATCTTTTTGTTAAAAATTGAAATAATTATGATTTTTTTTAAAAATGCCAATTTTTTTTTAAAAAAGTTTAAAAATGCATTATCTAAAACAGTTGGCTAGATATATCTTATTCCCTCCGTTAAAATGTGTAAACGTGTTCAAAGTATGCTCACTGAAAATTTGAGGATCCTACATAATTAGTATTTGAGAAAAAGGTACATAAAGAGAAAAATATTGCATTTTGAAAAACAGGCTTTAAAAAAAATTTGTAATTTGTCTATGAGGGGGCCCTTTTTTTAAAAATAAATAAAAATATTTTAATTTTGTATTTCTATATATCTTTTTAAGCGAAATTTTGAATTTTTTAAAAAATGAAAAAAAGTCAAAATCGAAAATTTTTTCAAAATTCATTCCCGACCCCTTAAACTTATTTGGAGAAATGAATTGAATTGTCTCATAAATTAAGCATTGTTCATTAGTATAGGGATTGTTATATTTAAAAAAAATTTTGGAACAAGTTCGATATACGAACTTTTTAAAAAAACCCCAAAGGAAAACAGGGGGTTGCAAATCCCCCTTTTTTCCTTAAAACTCCAAAAAAGTGGGGTTTTCGTCTTCAGTCTTACCTGCCTCCCCCCCGTCCGCCACCTTTGTACAAAAATTAATGATGGAATTCTTTCTAATCTAGTAGATGCATAAAAATGAAACATGTAATATTTTTAAAATTATGAACCGTTTCTGATAGAAGTTTCATATACTTGGGATAAACAGTTCAAATAGAAGTCATGGGTAGAGGGAACAAGTTACAATATTTAAAGGTATATAAAATTGCAAGGTTTTTAAAATTTAAATTAATCTCTTAAATTAGTAATAATAATGTAAGAATTGATAGTCAACCTGATCAATAACTGGAATAATTTATCTCTCAATAAGTAAAAATAGATGTTAATAAATAAATAATACTAATAAATAATATGGATAAAGGCAATATTAAAAAATATATAACCTAATAAAAAAAATGGCAGAATTAAGTTAACATAATCACTATTAGTCAATAATTGGAACTACCCAATAATTAAGAATTTGTTCAGCCTAATCAATAATTAAATAATCAGTAATTAAAAAGAAATATTAATAAACAATATGTAATTACTAAGTATTATTAATAAAGGCTTCCTTAATAAATAACTAAAAAATATAAATATTAAGAAATAATAGGAAATACATCTTATGTCTGAACAGTCGAAAATCCAAAAGGAAAAGAAAGATTTTACTAGATAGAGGCTAATCCACACATAGGAACTAAAATTGTTCTAGAAAGTTCTTTTCTTGAAATAACTTCTCTGATTGGAAACCCTCCATAAAACAAAATTACTGCTCTGATTGGAAAATTCGCCATAAAACAAAACGCCCAAACCGCACCGGAAGGGGGGAATTCACAGTAGCCAGAATCTAGCGCATATCGCCCGAAAAAAGCGCCAAAAAAAAAAAAAATCTGTATATTGAATTTATGCCAAAATTTTAAACTCAAATAACCTAAAGAATTTGATGCTCAGAAATTAAACTGTTTTGTAGGAAAACTTTCTAAGAATTTACAGTATATCCTGCTTATATGTTCAGTGAATATTCTCCTGTATGGAGGATGATGGTGTTTCAAGCTGAGTGAACTGATAAGATAGGCCCATGAAATGTCGGAAAGTGGAGATTGCTCACTTATTTGGTATGTTCAAATTTTATTAATATTGGAAAGAAATTGTATTTATTTAATTCATGCACATTTGTTAATCTGAAGAATATCAATCTGATTGTTTTCAATTTATTCTAAATTTAGATTGCATTATGAATTTTTTGACTGATCAATATTTATTTATAAATTTTCTTTTTAAAAAATAATTTTTTTCTTTCATAAATTTTTTTTTTCCAGAAATTTAAAGAATTTGGAATGCAGTCCAATGTAGTTTGAAGCTGGATACCAAAGAGCAAGTTTGTTTTTAAATGTGTGTTTTTACTCGTATTTCATGTTCATCATCCAATTTACTTCTGTATTATGTGTTTTTTTCTGATATTTGAAACAAAACATTTTTTCATAAAAATTTTGTTGAAAGAAAACCTTTTTTAGCTTTTTTTGGTTTTGAAGATGTTTGTGTAAACTTTTAAAAAAACTAAAGCTTCCCATTCATATCGATTTTGGTTTCCATACGTTCGAAACAATGATTTTAAAAAAGCGCATAAATGGATAATTTTCAAGATATTTAGTGTCATTTAGATAAGAATACATGTATAAAATTGTTTTAAGGACATTATGACAACAAAAAAAAAAAAAAAAAATTAAATACGATATTTTGGCAGAAAGTTAACTGAGAATAATCTTTTTTCAAAACGTTCTCCTTTAATAAAAAATGCTTCTAACATAATACTATTTTGCTTATATAAAGTAAAGGCTTCTCAGAGAGTCTGAACTAGAACTTTTGAAAAAATTCCTTTTTTTTTCAGAGTTAAAACCCAAATTTTTAAATAATTATCGGCGTTTTTTTTAAAAATTTTTCCCCCCTCAGTTGTAAAACATGGATAAAAACCCACTTCTAAAATATATATTTCAAAAATTCTAGTTGAGCCCTCTGTACAGAAGGTCTGAGCTATATACAGGCAAAATATTATTATAATAGAAGCATTTTTCAAAAAAAGGAGAGTGTTTTGAAAATGGGTCATTCTATGTTCATTTTTTGTGAAAATATTGTACTTACGTAATTTTTTATTGTAATAATATTTTTAAAACAATTTTATATACGTTTTCTAATCTAAGTGGCACTAAATATCATAAATATTATCCATTTATAAGCTTTTGCAAAATCACGGTTCCAAACGTAGTCGGATCCTTTAAAATAGAATCTGTTTAAAGTTCAATCAGTTCTTGTTCTATCTGTAATATATTCCTACTTTTTTATTGAAATAGACTTTTAATCGAGTTATTTTAACAGGATAACTCCTTTAATGATTATGGAAAATTTATATCCTTTTTGAATTTTAGATTCTGAAAATGTGAAAAAAAATTGTTTTCAATACTATATTTTGTATAATACTAAATAAAGTTAAGGTAATAAGTAAGATTTTGCTTTTTATATTGAGTTCAACAGACTAAATTCACGGGATGACAGGGTCACATGGATATGCTGTCGTTTGTATGTGTTTAGTGTGGAACTGGAGTATATTTAACACTAAGCACATACAGTAACTTGTCAAAAGACATAACCGATACAAATAGATACGTATGCAGTATGTGTTGGTATATTCAGCGTGTTAAAAAATCAAATATATATCTAGGAATTTTATAATTAGTATGAAATTCAGAAAAAAATAAAACCCTTTGTCAATTTTATTGTTCATGTTTCTATCCCCCTCCCCTTCATTTTGTTGTAGTTATTAATGTATGCAATGTAAATATTTATTAATAAAATACTATGTAAGGAAAGTTAGGGTGGTTTAAAAATAAATATAATTGTAATAACCTTTACTATTTAATATGTATCTTTACAGTTATGATGAACAAATATTGTTACGTAGATCCGAGGGTTCGGGGATTTTATGCAAAACAATCACAAAGAAAATAAACAGTTCTTCAAGAGCGATGCAAATTTATTAAACAAAAATCCAATCCATTAAGGCAGTGATCCGCAACCCCCGGTCCGTGGATCAAATAGTGCCAGGCCACCTAAAGAACATTAAACTATTGCCATTTTATTTAAAGTGATGCATTTCTGTCGGATTTGCGCAACTTTCCACGGAAATCACTTTATATTACACGTTAAATCACTTTTATTCATTTTTGGTGTAACTATATTTTATTCTGAAGGCATATTTAAATGTAACTAAATTAAAATTGTTTAAAACAAAAAAAATCTAAAAAAATAAACAATCAACGTGTCTCACCCTCCGCGGGCCCGAAAATTATCAAACGTTGCCCCGTCCCAGCGATAAAAGGTTGGGTGCACTGTTTAAGGGATCCGACCGTTCGGGAAAGTGATTTTAAAAGCTTAAATGGATAATATTTGTGATTTTGTGTTACTTGTTAGAATGCATGTATAAAAATTTTTAAAAATTTTGACAAAAAAATTTTTTACATACAATATTTTGACAAAAAAAATTTAACCTTTTTTAAAAATTTTCCGTTATTTATTGTATTTATTTTGCCTGATATAGTTTGACTTTGACAGAGGGTCAACTAAATTTTGAAACGCATACTGGGGGAAATTTTTTCCATGTTTTAACAAAAAAGAAGGGGGGAAATTTTAAGAAAATACGCCGATAATTTTTAAATGGTTGAACTCTGAAAATAATTTGAATTTTTTTAAAATCATAGTTGAGCCTCTGTACAGGGTCTGAGTTATATACAGGCAAATATTAATACAATAAAGCAACAAAAAGGGGGCCTTGGAAAAAAAGGGTTTTTCTAAGTTTTTTTGTCAAATATTTATTTAAATAATTTTTTTTCCCAAAGCCAAAAAAAATTTTTTACATGTATTCTAAACTAAGTGAAAAAATATCATGAAAATTTTACATTTATGCGCTTTTTAAAAACATGGTTCCCAATATATCGGATATAAAAAAGGGTTCAGCAGCAATATTCCCCGGTAAATCTTCGAAGGTTTTCACACCTTCAACCACAATCAAACACAAAACCAGTGTTTAAAAATCACGTACGCGTAAAGATTATTCACAAGCACAGCCGGCTAATGCCAGTCAAACAATCTTCACTACTCGCTGGTTTAACCCAGACTCCTTCCGCCCCAAGCATCTTATTTATAGGCGCGACAGAAACTTCCAAAAAATAGCCGCTCGTGACATTGGGAGATCCCTTTTCAGAAGATTCCCGAGGGGTTAACTCGAAATGGCGCCAAAACCTTGGGGGCCCAAAAAAGATGCCAACGCCCCCCGCCAAGATTTCGCCAAGTTCTCATTGGTTGCCATTTAAAGTAAGGGCGGCATTGCTTGTGTGAATGGGACAATTTTTTTCATGAAATAAACAAAAATAGAGTAATATAAATGCATTAAACTCTCAAATATACAAATTATTTTCACAAAAATTAGTAACACTGCCCCCCCTCAAAAAACTGCACGTCCCCGGGCAGTACAATCCTTTTTAAAAGCATCTCTATTTACAGGCAAATTACTCACATAATAATCCAAAATTAAAGTAACAAATGTATTCCACAGCATATACAATACAAATAAATTCAAAGCACATGAAGAGATGTAAACAAAAACCCAATAAAAAAAAAACCCTTAAGGAATGAGAGAAGAGAAATAATTTACATTATTTAAAAAAATAATTATTAATCATGGTCTGAACTTAAAGATCTTATTCATCTTCCAAGATGGGGGGCTAGCCTATTATAATTATTCCCTTTTCGGTTTTGGGGTGTGGTGATTTCGAATCCGCACCACAACGTCATTCAGTCTTTTAGGACTGTGAAAGGCCCCTCCCAGTTGGTCTGCAGTTTTGGGAGAGAGTCCTTTTTAGACTTTTTGGGTTTCCCAAAACCCCCTTTGTCGCCTTCTTGGAAGTGGGTTCCGGTTTCTCTGGCGTCATATCGGGCCCCTTTTTTCCCCGGGGAAGAAATCCGTTTTTTTCCAGCCAGCCGATGATGTTTTTTTCCATCCGTGCCTGGAGTTTCTCGATATACTCCTCAGGCGCCAAGGGTGCATCTGGTGGCCGGCTGAACAGAAGATCTGCGGGCAAACGAAGATATCCGAAAAGCATCTGGGATGGGGAATAGTCGGTGGTCTCTTGAACGGCACTTCTGTAGGCAAGCAAGAAAAATGGCAATTTCTTGTTCCAGTCCTGTTGATTACTGGATACCAGGAGAGAGAGGCTGTTCAGGATGGGGTCCGATTAAACCTCTCTATCATGCCGTCAGACTGAGGATGAAAAGCTGTCGTCCTGGTTTTTTGTCGTTTGGGAGTATTTCACAAAAGTCTTTGCAAACTGCAGAATCGAAGTTCCATTTTTTGGGGTACATGCTTTTTTTTTTTGACAAAACCCAAAGGCTTTATTTCATATAATTTCGTCAAAACAGTTTCGATAATATGTAAGTAAAAAAAATTAATAAAGCTTTGGTAAAAAAACTTCTGTATGCGGGAAATGCTGCACATGACCCGGGAAAAATGCAAGAAATCTGTTCAGTCTGACATACAGAAAGCACCATAATAATAAAGCAAGCGATTCTTATTCCAATTATAGGTTTTGCATTTTTTTACCTAGATCAAGATTTTTTTTTTTTATTTCAAATTATTAGAAAAAAAATATATCTATTGACATAAATTTTTTTTTAACAGATTGTGACTTTCCCCGGTACTTTTCTAAAAAATAACCCCAAAAGTTTTTTGACGGCCACGATTAATGGAAAAACCCTTTTTCCAAACCCCAATACCAAGAAGACAAACGGATAGAATATGAAAAAATGAGATATATTTTTAAAAGGATAGAAGCTTTGATGAAAAAGGGGGCGGCAAGTTTAGAGATAACTTAATTTTGGAAATTTATTCGGACCCAGGTTAAAATGCCCTATATTTTGGAAGAAAGAAAAGTTCATATAAATTAAATTATAAAAGAAGTCTAAACCTTCGCGGCTAAAATTAAGTTATAGGTTTTTCCCTCAATTGATGAAGGGAAGGAAAATTCTGCAAAAGGTAATATTTTGTATGGGAAGAAGATGAATCAGTTAATTTATTATAATTAAGATAAATGATCTAGTTGCGCGATCTGATTTGGGAATATAAGGTTTAATTGGGTGTTAACTCATTTTTAAAAAAGTTGTCAATTAAATTTTAAGTAATATAAGTTATTTTTAAAAAAGTTGTATTAAGAACCCAATATGTCTCATCATTTAGATAATTCCACACCTCTAGCTTACGCGGACCCTAATAGAACATAGTCATCACAGGGGCTATGCCCTGGGGAACTACTTTAATTCGGGGTTAGGTAATGCAGGTGGAGGTAACGTACTACCTGAAATGTACTTTCAGGGCCCGAGAACTTTTTAGAGTTCCTAGAGTTAATTGAGAACCAAATAAAAAGTTACTTGAAACCCCCCAAGTAATCTGTCTGTGCTTTTTTAAAAAAGTCATCTCAGGAAAAAGGGCTCAAGATTGGTACTCGATTTTTGGGATGGGTTTTGAAAAATACAGCCACGGTTTTTCGCGCAGCTCAAGGCTAATTGCGAAGGTTTTTCCCCGCGGCCCAAAAAAAGAAAAATTACAATAAATTTTTTTATGCGTCACGGGGGGGGAAGGGAATCGGGAACCAACTGATTTCGTATATAATTTTTTAAAAAATCGAGAGAAAATTTAAATTGGGAATGTCCCAAGCAGAATTGGTGGATCATATTTTAGTTCGACTCAAAACCACAGACCCAGGATTATGTGGAAGTGCGCAATCCACAGAACCTTTAAATTTTTTGGAAGTCTTGGTTAAATTCGAAGGGGAGGTATTTTTTAAAAATTTAAAAAAAGGGGTTCACAGAATGATAATATAAAAAGACGAGGTCAAAAGGGCGCATGGGATCCCTTTTTGATGTTAATGGTAGAAATTTTGGGAATTCGGGAAGTGGGACGTAGACCAAATAACGGTAGAAATAATTTTTATGAGAATACCGTCAAAGAAATTAAAGGGTTCGAGAGGAAAAATTTCAGAATAGTGATCGGGAAAATTCAAAAAAAGGGGGGTTACTCTTTTTCCGAAATGAGCGAAAAGATAATTTTAATAGGGGACCGTAGAAATAGAGGTTCGGGGAAAAAATTTTTTTTAAGGGATAGGATGAAAAGGGGGACGATTAAATATTGTAAAAGTTAAAGATCAACCTAAAAAGGTATCGACAAGAAAAAAAATTAAACCCTTTTCTCCGATATGTATATCACCCGTAGAATTTCCCCCCACTTTCCCTTTTTTTATTATATAACACTTTTTTTTGAAAGCACTATGGGACACCCGGAGCAGATAAATCATTTATATCGGAAGAATATATAGAAAATTTTTTTTTATAAGCAAATTAAAAATCCGCCCCAGGTAATAACAGCACGGGGGTGCGAAATCCCAAAACTTGGGGATTGTAGAATTGAATATTCGCACCCAGACAATTCGAAAGAAATTGTCCCATGAAATTTTTGGGGTATTGATTTTAAAAATTGGGTCAAGGATCTTATTAGTTTTTTGATCAGAAATCGTTGAAAATTAAAAATTGCTGGTTGAAGATAAAAAAAAGTAGAAAAAGGGGAATTTACACGTTAATGGGTAAAAAATGAAGTTAAATATGGTGGGCTGGGGGTTTTCCGAAAAAGCATGGGGGGAAAGTAAAATTGGAGAAAAATTTAATTGTGCCATAATCAAGGATTTGGTACTTACTTCGGGGGAAAAATTTAAAAACGGGGAAAAAATGACCCAGAATTGGTTATATATATAGATATTTAAAAAAACCCAGAAGATAACTCGGTTAATGCAACGATTAAAAGTGAAATTGGTCCCACGATTTCCGTTTAATTGAAGGATTGTTATTTTATGCCCAAAACGCAACGTCATTAGGTGAAATGCGTGTATACAAAATTTCCAAAAACTTTAAGGAATGAAATAATGGGGAATTTCCCACAAACCAATAGCTGGACACATAAAAATTTAAAAAAGTAAAAACATAAAATTCGGGACGTTTGTTATTTCCCCTTTCATGGGAAAATTTATTGATCAATATGTCTCTACATGCCATATGTGCCAAGAAAAACTATAAAAACGCGTTACCAGCTGGTCGATTAAATCCCAAATTTTATCAAATTATCCAAAAAGAGATAGTGACGTTAGATTAATTAGGGCCCCTATCCTATATCGAGAATAAGACTTAATCGCTATATTTTAGTAATAACTGATCATTTTTAGCAAATGGGCTGAAATTATACCTCTTAAAAAAGGGCCCCATCTCGTATAATAGCGGATATTTTTTTTTTTAACTTTATATCGCGTTTGGGCCCAAAAAATTAATAAAAATGATAATGGTCCCTTTATATCCGAAATTTTTTAGCACCCATGAAAGATTAGGGCATAAAGGCTGTGGGGCTTTTTTGCATATAGACCCAAACAAATCGGGCTGAAAAAGTTAATCGGGGATATAGTACAAAAAGAAGAAATTATGTTAATGATCAACACGATAAAATTGGGATAATTTTACGTGAGTTAACACGCTATTCTTTGGCGGTAAATGAAACAACGGGAAAATCACCTGCTGAATTATTTTTGGGGGGAAAAATTACACCATTTCAAAAAATAGTTTATGATCTCCCGAAAGGGTTTAAAATTCAAAAAAAACAAAATATCGAAAAAAAATTTAAGGAAGTTGACTAAATAAGAAAATTAAAACAGGAAATTTGGGAAAAATATTATAATGACGAAGAAAAGACATAAAATTAAAAGGGAAAAAGATTGGGTCTTATTAAAACACACCCTTTTGGGTTTAGCAACCAACAAAAATCTGCCTAAATTTAAACAAAAAAATTTTAAGGACCTTATAGGTATTAGAAGTAAGAAATAACAATAATATTGTAATATGGAAATCGGGAAAAAAATTAACGGTTAATAGATCAAATAAGAATTATCGTCATAGGAAATGTGAGAGGGGCCCCAATTAAAGGGAAAAGGTATCCCCCAAAAAGTATAAGAAACAAATCAGGAAACTAGTACTTCGGGAAAAAATACATCAAAAAGGGTTAAATGATCACAATATGGGACAGAAAAAAACTGCGGTGAAACGTAAAATTAGAGGCAAAAAAAGGGGTTGGTCGCCAATCAAATCAATATAAAAAAACAGATGGGGCCCATAAACGCAAATCACTGGTCAAATGCTTCCTAGTTCATTTGGGGTGACAGGGGAAAAATAAAAAAGGGCAAGGTACATAAAGGGGAAATTAAAAAGATCCCGGAGGAAAAGGGGGGAAGTGGACCACAAAGAAAGTGGCACAAAAGGGACACAATAAGAAAAGAACGTTTTTTATCCCCGTACTATTTCTAGAAGTAAAAAAGAAGAACAGAATCAACTGAAGTTCCAGATGAACCGGGCGTACAACCTGAGGCCAAGGGGGGAAAAAAACAGGAATCCCGACCAGCCAAGGACACAACAGGGGAAAACAAAAAAGGGGCCGACAAGGAGATTACAAGCCCCCACAACAAAACAAAACAAAAATTCCAGTGCAGCCGAGGAAAAAAAAGTAGTAGCACCTCATCGTTGGGCGTAAGGGGGGGGAGACCGAATATAAAAAACAGGTTGTATTGTTTCATTTTTTTATGATCTTCCAACAAGTGGTCGGAAGAATTATTGCAAAGAAAGAAGTCTCGGCGGGGGGTTTGGTTATGAAGCAAAAAATTAAAAAAACTACAATGAAGGGGTATATTTATTTTTGGAACTTTTTACTTTTTAAAAAATTTTTTCCCGGGAGAAAAAAATTGTAATTCACATTTGTTTGCTTCGATGTATGACTTCGTGGTCCCAAAAAATTTTTTTGGTTATTTGTTATAATAGTTTATTGAAAAATGTTTGAATTGTATAATATTTTATATATATATGTTGTTGTATTGTTTCCCTATTATGAGGCATCCTTTCAGGGGAAAAACCGGCGTAGTCAGGGGGACTAACAATAATAATTAAAAAGGGGGCGCGGCTCATTGGGAGTTTTTTTGGGAAACCCGATGTGGGGGTGGAGATGAAAATTTTTTGGGGTTTACAAATAATATATAATGCATAAAAATTGGTGAAACTTATTGATATTATGTAAAAAATAGATTGGAAACAGTGACTCAGAAAATTTTCATTTCAGGGGGGAAAAGACCCCCAAAATTGTAGAAATAGATGATAAATAACTTCAACACGGAAAAAAAGGAGCAAAACCCCGCTCCATATGCAGTGAGGACACAGATGCAAAGTTTGGGTCTGCGCACCCGGGGAAAAATTTTTTTTTTAAAAATTTAAAGTTTTTTATTATTTTTTAAATATAAATAAGTAAAAAAAAAGAGAGGGGGATGAATTAAACAGTAATTATTAATGTTGGCCTAGTTAATGGAGTAAAATTTTTTGTCACAGTTTAAATTTAAATTTAAAATTGAATATTAAAAAAATGAGTAATGAAAATTAAAGTCAAGATAAAAAAATTGGGAAATTTTAAAAGTTAAAATGAGGATTTAAGATTAAAAAAATTTAAAAAAAAACTCCCGAAAGCGAGGAGATTCAGGGAAATAGAGATTTAGACACGTAATTTATTAAGGGCATTGAAAACCCTCTTTATAAATCACGTTTTTCTTTTTGGGGAGGGGTTGTGACGCCTCGCGTACTTCTTCTAACATAACTCCTAAGTTCTTGACGGCCACGTTTAATGGCAAAACCTTCCAACCCAATACCAAGAAGACAAACGGATAGAATATGTAAATGAGATATACTTTAAAAGGATAGAAGTTTTTAGAGAAGGAGGGGCAATTTTAGAGATAACTTAGTGGGGAATCATTGGGATAAAGAGTTAGATGTCCTATAGCTCTAAGAAAGATACGTTCATATAAATTAAATTATAAAGAAGTCTAAATTCGGGGAAAAATTTAAAGTTATAGGTTTTCCTCAATTGATGAAGGAAGGAGACCTGCAAAAGGTAATTTTTTTAAGAAGTTAGATGAATCAGTTAATTTATTATAATTAAGATAAATGATCTAGTTGCGCGATTGACGAATAAAAGGGTTTTAATTGGGTTTAACTTCACTTTAAGAAAGTTGTCAATTAGAATTGAATATTTTTTCTAATAAAGTTGTATTAAGAATCCAATATTCATATTTGAAAAACCCCACACCCTAGCTTACGGACCCCCAATAGACATAGTCAAAAGGATTGTGCAAGATTAAAGCAAGATGAAGAAAGTTTCTTCTTTTAGATAATGAGACGTTGAAAACAAATTTCCCTAAAGATTTTCCCCAATTGTTTCAGTGGGAGAAAGTGAAACAGATTTTATCTCAAAAAATTATCAATACTTATTCATATTCAATTATACTTGTTGATTTTTATTATCAAGTTTTTTCCATGGAATTCAAAAAAGCAGAAAACGATGGGTACAGAAACCACCCTTTAAAAAATTTTTTAACATTTCAGGTTGGGGGGAAAGGAGACAGCTTGTTTTTTTTAGTTTTTGAGTATTAAAATTTAAGTTCTAATTTGATATTGTTATGTACCGGTTGTTGTTGTTGACAATTGCAATAGGGCAATAACATTACAATACGGTTACCAATACATTTAAATTTGGTTTGTGGTTGTCATCCATTATTTTTTAATTTTATTTTTTTGTAATTTTATTTATTGTGTATATTGTTTTATTATTATTCTGGGATTTTAAAAAAGAATTTTACGATTTATTTTTACTGCAGTATCCTTTTTAATTTCAGACAATTTTAAGTAGATTTTTTCACAAACTTAAACATTTCCATGCTTTCCGTTGTCAAATTGTAAAAGTGAAAGTTTTAATTTTTCTGTTGTTTTTCAAAAAATATTTCAAATATTATTGGTGAGTACTAAGATCATCTCTTTTATTAAAAGAATATTGCCACCCGCTTAAAAATTTTTATGGACTAAAGGGTTTCCCAAATTCGCACTTTCGTCTTTTTTTCTAAAAATTTTTTTTAAAAATCTTTTTTTGAGAAATTTGCTTATTTTGGCCATCATGAAAGGGATACGCATGGTCGCAAAATAAAAAAATAGTTTAGGGGTTAAAAATTTTGACGGTTGTTTTTTTATTGCAGATTTTTTTAAATGCAAATTTGCATGGCCAGATAGAAAATCTATCGAAATAATTTTTTTCATGACAGCAAATTGTAATTAAGTTTCCCTCTCAGAACCAGTATCTATAAATTTTCAGTATATAATTTAGATGGTTCATGTACCCTAACAAATAATTTATTTGAAACACTGTTTGAAAGGCATTTTCACTTATGCTATTATTTCATAAAAAAAAAAAAATCTGTTTAACTACATTTTCCCTTTTTACACATTGAACTTCCCACTTTTAAAATGATTTAGTATATCAAATAAAAATATGCTATGCTGTACAAATAAAGATGGAGGATGATAATATGCATTTAGATAGTGTTTACAAAAAAAAAAAAAAAAAACCTTATAGTGGCATGTTGTTTAAAAAATTACATTTTTTTTTGTCTTTTTAAATGTCTGATTTTAGGGCACAATTTCCAGAATAAATATTTCAAAATAGATTTGGTTAGTTTTTTTTTTCTTGTTTACAGTGAATCATTAAAAAAATGCTGACACAGTAAAAAGGCTAAATTATATGGTTCGACGGTCCATAAATTTTTTTTTTTCTTCAAATGAGTGCTGAAAACGTCTCTAAAAACCTACCAGTTGGTTAAAAAATTTTTGAATTTCAAATGTTTTGTAAATGTAAAAAATTTTACCTTTTTTTTTGTTTTACATTCTTCTGGCCTAAACTTTTTTTAAAAATTTTTATTTAAAAAAAAATTAAATTAAAAAATACAATATTTGTTTTTTTTGGGGATGAGTATAAAATCAGTTAATATAAAAATGAGTTTGATTTTTTAAATATGTTGTGACATAGTCACCTGCGATAGCTATGTCGTGTTGGATCCGCGTAAGCAGAGGTGTGGGATTATCAAAAAAATGAGACATTTTGTAATTTTAACACAACTTTATTAAGAATAACTTAAATCACTTAATTCTAAATAACAACTTCCTTTTAAATGAGAATAAGCCACAAAAAAATGAATATTCAAGTCAGATCGCAAACTAGATCACTTATCTTAATTATATTTAATTATCTGCCTAATCTAACTTCCTTACAAAAAATTCCTTTTTTGAGTAACCCTCCTTTCCTTGATTGAAGACTCTCCTTTTTCTGTTTTTGTAGATAAGAATACTAGGCCCTATTAATCTTTTTTTTAATTAATATTTTTAAGAAGATGAGCGTATTCTTCTTCCTTTGGGTTTTAGGTCGTCAACACTTGTTCCGAACTGTTCTGCAGTTAGTTATCTCTAAGATTGCCATTCTATTCACTAAACCCCCTATCCTTTTTAAAATATATCTTATTTGCATTTTCCCCCGTTTTCTTCTTGGATTGGGTTGGAAAAGTTTTGCCATTAATCGGGCCGTCAAAGAACGTAGGGGTTATGTTATAAAAAAATACCGGGGGCTAATGTTAAAGCATTTTTTAAATTTCCCTCTGATGGATTAAAAAAGGGGTCCCAGTAGCTCGGTTGAAAGTATTGGGGCAGAAATTGTGTATGAATCGATTTAAACAAAACAATTGATAAAAAAAAATTTTTACCGGGGGCCTAAGGAGACTTAGTTTGTTGTTTTTTTTTTTTTATGTTACATAATATGTTAAAAAAACTTTCCTTTCTTACTTTTATGTTTAGAAATTTTAATATGAAAAGTTATTCATCATAATATTTCCAAGATACTTTTAATGAATAATGTTTCAAGATACTTTAATGAATAATGTTTCCAAGATACTTATTGAAAGACTGATTTTAAATAAAAGTTAATTTTCTGTTTGTATTAGATTTTAAAGACAATATATTGCTTCTAGAAATATAAATATAACTTTTAATGAGCCAAATTGCTTACACATTTGTTTAACTATAGCATCGAATCTTTTTTGTTATTTTCAAAGATTAAAATTTGAGGTATAAGTTCAAAATAATACAGTTTATGATCACATAGCAGTTGCATTTTTAAACCAAAAATTATATTTTTGTTGGAACTTGTGTATCACCTCAAAAACATTGGCGCGCGACATTATATAAAACGAAGTACATGGTTGTTAATTCTGCGCGTAAGAGAGACATGGCGAATTATCTTGAACGTTGGCACTTTTGCGATGATATGCAAGTAACACAATAAATGCAAAAAGAATTTAGATTTTCGAAGTAAAGTGGTAAAAACTTCACATAAAATGTAGATTAAATAATATATAAGATGGAAAAAATGAAATTTACAACTTAAGTGTAGTATCACATATTTAGATCCCTTTAAATTTGATTTGATATATATTTGTATGTTAAAAATTCGTATTGGATAAACAAACCATAAAATAAAAACGATACATACTCATATTTGACCCATTAAAACTCATACATGAGTGCATTACGCACTCATTTTGCTGTTATATACTCAAATTTGATCCAGTAACAGGTTCAAAAATGAGTATGTGATGTTTACAATTTTGAGTACGTAGTCGTTGCCAAAGATAAGAATGGGCTATTCTCAAATTTGAGTATGTTTGCATCGGAGCTATTTTGAGTATGTGACGTATTTAAAAGTATTTTGTACTCAGTTCAGAATACCGGTTTTTCGCAGTGTAGGAAAGTTTTAAAGAGTTTTTTATATGATGAAAAGTCCTTTGATTCACAGTCTATGAAAATTCACAAGTACTTCGGGTTGAATCTGACCTTTCTACCAGAGCGAGTCGTCGCTGGTATGGGTACATTTTGATCAAGTCTAGGAGGAAGTACAACCGGATGGTCACTTTTCTGTACTGGGAAGGGCTCCTTTGTTGAGTCTGTGTCATTCAACAGAAAAGCTGGCTTAAGTCGATCAATGCTGATCGTGGAGGTCTTGTCATTTATTTTGATTGTAAAGTGCTTGTCGGTCCTACTCAAAACTTCAAATGGTCCTTGATAGGGTGCTGTCAATGATGATTTCAATCCCTCGACCCTAACAAAGACATGAGAGAAGGTTTTGAGGACTGTGTGCACGAAACATGAGGTAGATGAATGACAGAAAGCAGGAGTTGGCTTAAGTGTCCGGAATGTTTCTCTCAGCCTTAAGAGAAACTCGGAGGGATCAGTTGGGGTCTGACTTAAAGGTTCAAATAATTCTCCTTGAAGCACAATGGCTTTTCCAAATACCATTTCAGCGCAGGATGCATTGAGGTCCTCCTTGATGCACGCTAGCAGACCCAGCAGGACCACTTGTAGCGACTCTGTCCATTTTGTATCGTGACACCGAATAGCTTGCTTGAGGGTACGATGAAGACGTTCAACCATACCATTCGAAGAAGGGTGGTACGGAGTGGTTCGAATTCGTTGTATTCCCAACATTTGTTTCAGGCTGTAGAGAAGACGAGACTGGAACTGGCCTACTTGATCTGTGGTTATGATGGCAGGTACACCGAAGCGCGATATCCAGTTAGCGATGAAACTTTTTGCCACGGCTTCAGCGGAGATATCACTGACGGGAATGGCCTCCGGCCATCGGGTGTAGCGATCAATGCATGTCAACAGGAAGGTGAAGCCATCAGATGGTGGAAATGGTCCAACTAGATCGATATGGACGTGCAACGGTTGAAGCAAAAGGATGTATGGGGCTCACGGTATGCCTCTGGACTTTGCATCGTTGTCATGGAATGCAGCATCGTGTACATTTAGCAATGTCCTTCAACATGGACGGCTAGACGAAGCGGCCTTGGATGAGGCGCTTTGTGGCACGAATACCTGGATGGGAGAGATTATGGAGAGAGCGAAATACTTCAAAGCGAAGTTCCTCTGGAACATAAGGCCGTACTTTTTCTCTACTGACATCACAGAAGATTTCAAGAGCATTTTCCATTTTTAAAGGTTTTAATTTAATGGATAAGTCATTGGAAGAAATTAAGGTTTTAAGCTCCTCATCTTTGGTTTGACTATCGGCTAAGTGTTGGAGATCAGTGGTTGAAAGATTAAGGGCATTAATTCTTGAGAGGGCATCTGCCACGGAGTTATCAGATCCTGAAACATGTCTGATATCTGTGCTGAACTGCAATATGAAATCAAGAGGCCTGAGTTGACGGGGAGAACACGAGTCCGAGATTTTATTAAACGCAAAAGTTAAAGGGCGATGATCTGTGAATATTATAAAATTATGTCCTTCCAGCTGGTGCCTAAAATGTTTTTATTGCTAAGTATATAGCAAGAAGTTCCCTGTCATACGTGCTGTATTTTGTTTCTGTTGCACTTAGTTTACGTGAGAAAAACGCGATAGGTTGAGAACCATTTTCCGTCAAGCAATTTAATGCACCCCCAACTGTGGAGTTGGATGTGTCAACCAGTAAACAGAGCTGTTGATCGGGTGTAGGATAATTTAGGGTTGCAACGTTAGCCAATGAGGATTTGCATTGCATAAATGCGGTCTCTGATTCCTCGTTCCAAGGAACGGGACGTTTATCGTTTTTCTTACAATTAGTAAGCAACTTGTTAAGAGGTGCTTGTGCTTCCGCTGCATTGGGTAAAAAACGTCTATAAAAATTTAAAATGGCCAAAAAACGCATTAGTTGTGAAATAGTATCTGGCTTAGGAAAATTTGCAATGGCTTCGACATTATCGGGAAGTGGTTTAACACCCTCAGGTGTTATGAGACAACTCAGAAATTTTACAGATGTTTTGCCTAAAACACATTTATCAGGGTTTAACTTGAGACCGTAATCTCTTAAACGAGGAAAGATTTGATGTAAGTGGTCAAGGTGTTCGTCCACGGAGGAAGATGCTATGAGTAAGTCATCAAATTATGGAATACAAAATTCTAGATGAGCGAAGACTTGATGCATGTGTCTCTGAAATGTTTGACCGGAATTTCGAAGTCCAAAGGGCATAGCAGTATACTCGAATAGGCCAAATGGGGTAGTTACGGCTGTTTTAGGAGTATCGGGTGGATTTATTGCTATTTGATGATATGCTCGGGCCAAATCCAAAGTAGTGAATATAGTTTTTCCATACAGATTTTGAGTGCAGTCTTGGATGTGAGGGACTGGATAGCGATCGGGTACGGTAACTGAATTAAGTCTACGTTAATCACCACAGCTTCGATACTCTCCATCAGATTTTTTAAAAACATGCAGTGGGCTTGCCCAGAGGCTCTTTGACGGACGAATTATACCTTGCGCCATAAGGTATTCGAACTCTTTCTTAACAGCTTTTAAAATTGTGGATGCGAGGCAACGAGGTATTGAAAATACTGGGGGCCTTTAGTTTCTATGTGATGATAAACTTTATTCGCGAAGTATCAATATTTATCGGTTGTGAAGGGTTAATTAATTCGGGATATTGTTTTAAAACCTTATCGAACTTAGTATTGCCAACTAATATTGCTAGGTTAGATGCTACAGACTTAATTTTTGGAAGTTGGCCGTTCGAAGAAATTTTAGTGTTGGCGTCGATAACTCTATGAGGTTTAGCATCGACAAGCAAATTAAATTGTTTTAGGAAATCAACCCCAATGATTGGTTGGCGTACATCTGCGATTACGAAAGACCATGTAAATTGGCGTCGTAAACATAAATCGAGTAAAATTCGTTTTGTGCAATAAGTCTGTATTTTTGTGCCGTTCGCAGCGTACAAAGTTAAGTCTTGTTGAACTTTAGCATGAGGCGTGAAAGATTTCGGAATAACAGAAATATCCGCTCCTGTATCGATCAAAAAAGTTATCTTAGAGGAATAATCGGCCAATAAAATGCGGTTAATGCGATCGCCAATGAGGACAGGAGACGATCGCCATTCTAGTTTTCCGAATGAAAAGAGCATGGAGAAGCACACTTTTTCGTTTTGTTGCCAAAATTTGTATGGTAAAAACAATATCCATTTGTGGGTTCTTTGTACCTTTTAAAACGATTCCGCGAATTACTGCGATTGCGGAAATGGTTTGAGTTGCGGGCTGGGCTACGAGAACGCTTCACGAAACTAGTTAGTTCGATTACTTGCTGTGTAATTTGAGCAATTTGTTGTTCTAATTGTGCAGTTTTTTTGTCAGATGTTGCTGCAACTGAATTCCTTGGGAAAAAGTCAGGTCATTGATTTTATCAGCAACAGTAGCTAGCTGATCTAAGTTTTCATTAAGAGCAGCAAGAATTGTTTCCGTTTCGTTAGGCAAACATCCGAGCCGCAGCGATTTCAAGAGTGGCTCGTCAACATTATCGCCTGCGAGGGAACGCATGCGCGTAAGGAGCTGTGATTGCCGTTGGTCCCCTAATTCTAAGCCCTGGAGGAGAGTTCGAATTTTAGAATCCTCACTTTCTGAATGTACTTCGATTAAACGCTTTTTTAAAGCTTCGTACTTTCCATTTTCAGGTGGTTTTAGAACCAAGTCGCTAACAGAATTCAATATGTCTGACTCAACAGCAGAAAGAACATAATTAAATTTAGTGGTATCATTTAAAATTTTGCCTAAATCAAACTGCGCCTCTAATCGCACAAACCATAGCGCAGGGTTATGTTTCCAAAAAGGTGGTGGTTTGACTGCCACGTGGGATATCTAGTTACTATCACATTCATTATTCATGTTGGAAGGTAAATAAAAATCGTTTTACATAAGTATATTTTACGTTAAAAAACAAACGTTAGGAAAATGAAATTATATTTGCATAAAATATGAATACAGGATTAAAAATCTTACATGCATGCGATACACAAAAAATTATTTCTTCACGAAATGGGCAAACAGTTTTTGAAAAAATATTATTCGGCGTATGTTAAACGTGAGTGCAACAGAAATTTTTGAAAAAACATACTACACACATAAATGAAAAAGAAAAGTAAAAAAACTTACTGTTTTTCCGGCGACAGCTCAGGCATGAAATGATTATAAATTGATGGTGGGAAGAATCTGAGGATCAGATTAAAATTAGAAAATTAAAAAGTTAACGTTATTATCTTTAAAATGAACTGGATGTTAACGGGTTGCGTTCACGCGTGTTCAGGTCACCAATTACGGCGTGAAGTGAGCATTTATTTAAGGTTTATTACACGCCATATAAATAATAAAAATGAATGATAAAAAAGGTTAAACATATTTTTAATTTACAGCATTATAAAACATTATACGAGTTACTAATTACTTAGGTTGAAACATGAAAATTGAATAAAGAGGAAAGCACGTCTTTCCTCGTGCGAGTCAGAGAGAGAAGTTGTTAGAGCGAGTGTCCGTTCATATCAGTTCACTTCTCCTGCTCGTCGGTTGGTTCCAGTTAAGAGGAATTAGGTGGGTGCCGAGGCACGCCGCAGCAGCAAGACGTAACAAGATCTAATAGACGGACAGCCACATTGAAATGATTCTCCCTTTTTTGGTGATTTTGGCGCATTTTGAACTGGTTTCAACCTCGGATACTGAAGACTTCCTGAGTGAATATTAACGTCTCACTACTCAGCTACTCTTGGGCTTTAAATGGTTTCTTGTAGAAGAAAAAATGCGGAAAGAATATTTGTTTGAAAGGTAGGGAGATAATACGTCAACCAATCTGAAGCATATATTTTGGATGTTTTACACCAGTATTGTATTTTAGAACCAGCGACCCCCTCCCAAGAAGCCAATTCGGAAACCACGTTTTTGTTAGAAGCATGGTGAGTGGACTTTTTTCTTCTTCTCTTGAAAGAAAGAATGATTGATTACCGTGTAGATCAGGGGTACTTAACCTTTATTCAACCTGGTCCACATACATATGACAATTATTTCATACGGGTCGCATTACGAGAATTAATTGGGGAGGGGGCACTAAAACTGAGGCAACATTGAATACTTAAAATGTGGAAAATTGATCAAAATATTTAAACTCATTTTTCTCTATTATTGTAATATTATATTAACCTCTCTATCAAACGCACAAAAAAAAGAGAAACGAGTCTTACAGTAGTCGCATATGATGTGTAACATCTGACATGCTATCCTGGTAAATACGCAATAATAACTTTTTTCCTGAAAAAATATGAAAAAATACTCCCCTCTGCGCTTGGGTATGATTGGAAATAATTTTCTATCGAATAATTATATCTTTAATGAAAATTGTATTTAATTAACAAAAGGAGTAATGCAAAATTTTATCAAAAATAATTATTCTTGTTCAATTTGGGGAAGAACGGAGACAATAGACTTATGATAACTAAAATATGACACTTATACTTGTGATTTCAAAGTATTTAAAAACCGTTGAAAAACAGCGTCAATATCAGTACCACTGTTAGCAGTCGAAACATTCTAATTTGTGTTCATTTGAGTTAATCATTCATAACAGCTATAGAGGGCTCAGCTTTTGGCAAACTGAAGTTAAAGTTAAAATCACCACTCAAAATCAGGAAAAGCGAGTGATAATTTTTTTAAAAGAGCAGAACCACCTTCGTTATATGGTAAAAGTACAAAATGCAGGAAATATTTAATTTTTTTTAACCGTTTGATTCGAAGAAATGTATACGACCACCGAAATCACTGTTTGTCCATTTTCAAATAAGCATTCTGCCGCACTTATGTCCCCCAATATAATGACTAACGGATTTAGAGTCAAGCGCTCGAATGCTTGATGGCTACTAGAGGTGGACCCCCATGTGAGGGTAGCGAAAAGACACAGCCACGCACTCTCATTAGTCCAATCAAGTAGCGCGCGCTTACGTCACATCCTGTTACACACATCCGTCCCTTTTCACGAAATCACTCCCAAAAATTATCGGAAACTTTCGATTTCCTTTCGTTCATGTGTGTGTGTGACCAAGCCTCTTGTTTATATTCTGTCACACAAGCAAAGCTTCCCTGCAGTTTTATAATCTGGTCTTTTTCTTCGGATAAAATGCCTCACTTATTTTTATTTCAAATATTAATTTATCAAGTGCCGAATAACTGAATTCCAGACTGAAATCAGTGTTGTTTGTATATAATCCATTCAAATTTGCTTGTGTACTTTTTTTTTCTTCAAATTTATTTAAACGGTTTTAATATCTTTACTAAAGAACTAAAGATAAATCTAGATTTTTTTTGTTAATAAAATTATTAAGTATGGATCTTATAACAGCCAAACATAGAGAATCTCAAAATCACCATACTTAAGCGAAAAAGATGTCATTTGAAAATAATATAAAATGATATCAACTGTACCAATTTTTCTGAAAAAAACTCAATTTGAGATCCTACAGAAAGGGTTAATTATCTGACATTGGTCCG
>BMAV01017321.1:115432-128883 GCA_019973955.1 Trichonephila inaurata madagascariensis | reverse complement strand
TGAAAGCACATATTGAAGTTCAAAGTTTTATGAAACATTATTGAAAAAAAAAATGGTTTTTAACCACCATCTTAGGGCTTGTAAAAATTAATATAGAAACGTTCCTAACTCTGATCACACCGGTGTGATCATGGGCCTACGAGGAGGGAAAGCTCAATCACATATATGATACCGTGGACCGTGGAGGGAGAAATGTGTGATTACATATATGTGATCTAGGTCCTGAACGGGTTAATTGATCCTTTATATAAAGAACGTTCTTATGTTTCATAAAGTTTATGAACTCTCATAAATCCAGTAGTTAAGGTTTTGAGATTGCTGCTACGTTAAAATCTGAGTCACGCTTTTAAGTCCTAATAAGTTGTGCTGCGAAATAAATTGCTTTCCATTGAAGGAAATTAGATAACAAAGCCCTCGCGATTGACGAGGTATGAAAGCTGAGAAAGTGCTCAGCAAAAGTAACACATTGTTACAAATTTTGTGTAATGAACGCTTAAAATAGTATAAATAATTTATATCTGGAAGTGTGATACGTTAATATTACTTTTTGTAGTATTTATTTTATGTTAAAATTACAATCAGCCTCACACCGCCTGTTCAAGTCTTCGTAGTTCCTGGCGTTTGACGTAGACAAAACAAAATGCAAAGTTTTGCTTCACACATAAAAGATAGATCTATGCTATCCCGGGCTTTTTTGCAGATGGCAGAATTTTTTCCTACTTACTTGACAATTATCGTTATATTTTCAACACTTCACACAATATCTTTATAAATTATAGCCTATGTGTTATTCTGATGTATAAGCTATATTATTGTAAAGTTTCATTAAAATCCATTCAGTTGGTTTTGCGTGAAAGAGTACCAAACATCCACACAATCTTTTACGTTTATAATATTAGTAAGGATATTCACCGCGCGCGCGCGATAGAATGATATGTTTTTTGAGAAAGTATTATGAGCGTTCATATAAATAATATTTTAAATCATAGGTACTACTTTTTTTCTAATGTTCTAACATACAAAGAATGTTTTTATTATGCAAGGTTTAAAAATGTTTGACCGTTATTCATAAAAAAAATATTCGTATTCAGATACAAAAAAAATTACGTAAGTCCTCTTAAAAATAGTCCTCTTAGAGTACCACACACTTCTATCGATGATTTCATCATTGTTAGCAGCGGCTTTGTTACTTCCTTTTTTAAATGGAGTTGGTCGTTTTCTACATGAAGTTATTGGAATTTGACCTTTTTTCTGGTCTATAGACATCTTCAAGCTTTACACAAAATTCTGTGAAGTAGCGTTGTTAAAATTTTTCTACCCTTTCGTCAAACACGAAAATCCTATAACACTCATTTACATTTCCTCACTCATCGGTGGTCTTTTGGCGACCGACAGCTTCTGTAGGCAGAAAGAAAATAATGCCTTCGAAATAGGATCACTTACGTTCCTCCATGAAACCTCGCTTCTTTTTCTTACACTAATCGAATTTACCAATATCTAATCAGTTTGTAATTTTACACAATTTATTTTGTTTGCTTTTGATGACAATTTTGAAACATTTAATTTGAAAATGTATTAAAAAAACACCTTTAAAATATTCATTTAAAAATTTTTTATTGCAGAACTAAATAAATATTAAATTTTAACTTAATACATGTTTCAATATACCGTTATAAAAATTCACTTAAATAACTTTTACCAGAAGTTATTTTTTGCTGTGCAGAAACTACAAGAAAATCCGTTTTTTCCCTATGGAGCACAAAAAATACTTTTAGCAGATAAATTTCCTTTAACAACAGACTGATCAAGTCAGGAAACCAAAACCAAACTTTTTCGAACATTTTTTCTTTCTCTTTTTTTCTCTATAACCCATCTGTAATAAACGCCTATTCTCAAAATGAAAGGTATTCCTACATCTCGGCAAAAAGCAACATGTTCCACAAAAGGAGCAACACTACCCCTAGAGGTAGAAAAACATCGACATTGACACCAAGAGAGATAAAGCTAGGGGAAAAAAAATTCGAAAAACATGTGAGGTATCTTTGTGGGGAATAGGGAACTATTGCAGCTACACAATCAACAAGATGTCACGTTCCTATAGCAACCGAATCTCCCGCGCTTTTCTCGTCATTTAACTAATGGCCGAGAAAACGGACAAAAGGGAAAAAAGAAGTATTGGTTGGGGATTTTTTCCGTTCAGTGTGTGTATCCGTAACTAGTCGACATAGAAGAACGTGGACTTTTTTTTTTCTTATACTTTCGCCTCAAGGAGATCGTTTTATTTAATCCCATTTCTCCTCCCCCTCCCCCACCCTTCTTTTTGATTCTTTTGAGAGCGAAGGTGTTTTCCCAAAAGATGTATCGCTATCTTGAGCTTTATTCGGTTTTTATTCCTGGGGGAAAAAGTTTATGAATGAATGTAGCGAGTTATTTGCTTTTGGGAGAAAAGTAAAAATTTTATTAAATGTAAGATTTTTATTTAATTTAGTTTAGTTTTTTTTCTTTGAACTCGACAAAGAATTCGGTGGTTTTTAAAAATAATTCTTTTCTTGCGAAAATAATGTTAGGGTAGGATTAAATGGATTTTCGAAAATGTGTAACGTTGTAATGATGCCGGGTTTTTTTATGTTTTCAAATACGTCTATTGAAGTGTGTTTTTTTTTCTTTTGAAATAAATTTTTATTTTGAAGCTAAGGTACTTTTTGCTTAAATCAATATTTTAAACAGAATTTTAAGGCACAGATTTTGTCGGAATTAAACTAGAATAGAATAAAATTTTATCAACTGAAATAATGAACTGTATATATCTCTTAAAATTAGTTTTAAGTTGCTCAAAAATCAAATGCTTAATATGAATCATGTTCTAAAATTTCTTTAAAAAAAGTATAATTGTTTTTATAATATTAAAATGTATAAAGTCAATAAAATCTTTAAGCTCTCCCACTACATATGGAACTGGGATTTTGCAAAAATGTATAAATGATTTTTTTATGTTTAGTACCAGTTGAATTAGAATGTACATATAGAATTGTTTTGAGAATATTATTACAATAAAAAAGTTATTCAAATGTTTTTTTGGCAAAAAATGACATAATTTTAAAACATTCTCCTTTGAAGGAAAATAATTTTGTAATAATAATATTTTGTTTATATATAGCTGAGACTTCTCTACAGAGCCGGAATCAGCATTTTTAGAAAATCATATTATTTTCAAAGTTACTATCACTTAAAATAATTTTTGTTAAAAAATTTCTTTACTCTGATATATTAAAGTATACATAAATCCATTTCTAAATTATATGTTTCGAAAATCCTAGTTCAGGCTTTGTACACAAGTCTTAGATATATACAGGTAAAATATTATAATTATAGAAACCATTTTTATTAAAAAAGAATATTGAGAAAATATGTCATTCTTTCTTTATTTCATGCCAAAAATTTCATTTACAAATTTGTTTTTTGTAATAATATTCTTAAAATTACTTTATATGTATATTCAAATTCAACTTACACTAAACATCGAAAAAATATGCATTTACACATTTTTTCAAAATTACGGTTCCAAACGTATATAAACGTCCTTAAGGTTATATCATTTTAAAGAAGCAAATATCGGCATTTCTTTGGATAAAACATATCGATAATTCAAATAAGGAATATTTCTGATAACCTTGCGAATGTGTCTAATAATCATGTAACATTCCTGAAATAATAATCTTCAGCTACGATATCTTAAATATATAAAAGTCTCTGATTCTGATAAACAAATTTTCGAATGAGGCTTAAACAGGTGTCGAGAAATATTTCCAAGAAAATGAGCACAATGAGAAAAAATTGCAAATGGAAAATGTTAATATATATATATCTTGTTTCTTTATACTATATAAATATTTTTATTGACAAATAAGATTTCTTAATTTTTTGCTTTTGCCGATTTATTACAAACTACTTTTTTATACGAAAAAAATTAATATACATTCTCTTTGTTTCACCTAACAAAAAAGAAGCTTAAAATGTTTACTTTATATGAAATCTTAATAAAAACACTGTTCGTGGATATAAAAATAAATATTTTAATTTGTGTTATCTACATAGTGAGTGCTTAATTTTAAATATGTTTCTCGAATCTTTATCAAAGTTTGCCTCGATAAAGCATATATTTCAAAAGAATGTTTATCTTATTCTAAGAGAGCTAAATTCAAAACATAAAACTATTAAATGAGCTTATTTACATTTTACTTAAGAAGAAAGCAAACGAAATATAATCGGAGCTATGAAAAAATAATATATTGTTGAAATAAATAGGCACTTTGTTTAATAAAAGACGAAGTTTGATAAAAAAAAAAATGAAAGATACTTTAATGAGATAGAAGCTCTAAAAATTTAAAAATAACTTGTTTTCATTTCTTTGTTTTCATAAAGAAAAGGCGAGCAACTTTTTATTTATGCACAGGTTATAATGTTTATTGTTCTTTTTAAAATCTCGCCAAACGCGGGAAATAATTTCCTATTTTGTTGAGTTAAAAACATTTCTTAGTAAAGTTAAATAAAAGAATTCATCTGCTATATTTTTTTCCTGTTTTGTTTATGTTTCTTATCACATCTTGCAAAATATTAAATTTCTGCAAGTATCTTTGTTTGTTTAAAGGCTGATTAATAATATTAAATTGTTTATTGCCTGTATTTTTTTAAATAAAAAATATTTTAATTATATTTATGAATATTGTTTAGCGTAATAAAACTCTAGTTACTTTTATTTACACTGAAAATAAACTGCTGTAATACTGCTGTTTTAACCCTATAACTGATTTGTCCGTACACCATTCGGGCTACTGAAAGCCTGCCACAACCGGTTTGCCCGTACTCTGTACGGACACTGATATTTTCTTCTTTCTATTTTTGATTTGTGAATATTTTTTATCCTTTTAGTGCTAATGTTTTGAAAAGATGCACAGTTTGTCCATGCTACTGAAATACTTCTCACTCGGGATTTCCCTTGTAGTGAAAAGGGGATTTTTCATTAAAGACAGGGATTTAGATTCTTGGAAATATTCGACTAAGAACATGGATTGGCAAGGTAATGTGCAATTTGTAGCTTGAGAAGAAATGAAAATGGAAAAATAGCCCAAACAACCCGATATTATCTCTGCCTTCATTGCGATGTAAGACATAGTATTACACCAAACTTCAAATTGTGTATGCATATATATACGCACATACTCACAAAATCCTAAGCCGTTTGTAAAAGACGTACGAGCATACGAATTTTTTGTAAGACAGGAATTCTTTTAAGATATGTGAAACATTCTTCACAGTCTGCAGACTGTACTTATAAAACCCCACCCCCCCCGGCCCCCCCTGTGTTACACAATTATAAAATGAAAAATAGTATGAAAACTTTAAAATTGAAAATTAAAATAAAATTTTTACACATTTTTGAATTATATTAAATATTATGCTTAATTACATGGAATAAAAAATATGCCTTTTTTGGAACTTAGTGAGCAAAAATAGTGATCCCTTTCGTGGTTAAAAACAAAATATAAACACATTTCCTGAACAGTGTTGTCAGTGAAACATGCTCAACTATTTTTAGATTTCAACACGTATCATATATTTTTGACAATTCCGAATAAATGTCACAAAAACAATTTTTCATCAAATTATTTAACGTCACATAAACATTAGAAATATTCTGATTATTCCAAAGACATGCAAGACGCATAGCTGTCCAATAGAAGCATCTCAAATATTCCAAGAAGTATCCCATTTCTATAAACTTCTCGTGCCCAATTTCTGGACTATTATCATCTATAAGCTGTCTCTAATATTTCCCTCCAGATATTAGATACGATATTTGATCATCTCATCCAAACAACTCTGGACATAGAAGATCCCGTGATGTACGTATGACGCCTGGAATTGTTTCGGTCGATATTCGATAACGATGGAAATTAATCATCATCAATGATGACGAAAGACTATTTTCATCGTCCGGGTATATCCTCCCGAGAATAAGAGCATGAAAAATGATTTCAGCAAGACGCGAAACCTTATCCTGGTTAGACTCGTCTCTGTCTGTCGGCGTGGTTGGTTTCCCAAAACCGAACAAGAAATAGTCTCCCTGACGGTTTGATAATATGTATTAGGAGGGAGGAAGATAAGTTAACACGCGCGATAGGTAATTTTTTTCGTATTACTTGTCAGAAGTTACAACAAAAATGCGTGAAGTATTTATCTTAGAGTGTCACGCAGATTAAAGGCTTTGTTTTGGTAACTGTGGGTTTTTGAGAAAAGGAACTACGTGAAGAACATTAAGATCTAAAGTAAACAGCACATTGTAAGCATCGCTTCTGCCACGTATTAAGCTTTTGGCTGTCCCATTATGAATAATAATTCCGATTATTTTATGTCGTTGCTTTATTAATTCAAAATTAAAATGTGGTTAAAATTTTTGGAAATATGGTTAAAATTTTTGGAAATATTGTTGCAGATTTGTTGATAGTTCAATGAAAGGGTACATTCTAAGTGTATTAATGAATCATGTTTTCAAAATTAAGAGAAGAGATTTATTAATAAAACTGTTTGTGGAATCTTGATTCAAAGGATATTTTCTGGTACTGTAAAATTAAGAATTCATTATTAATTTGATTTTTTTTATCAATTCTTAATTTTTTTAAAAAATTACCTAACATTTTTTAGTTTTATTTTTTTTTTACGTTAAAAATGGTGTGTATATATATACATTGTTGAATTTTGGTTTAAAGTCTGAAATTTGGAATTTTGCTGCATCTAAATTTTTATTTATAAGATTTCTCAATTTTTTTCCCTAAATAATAACGTTTTAATTGAATATCATGATTTAAATGAAATCTCGAGATTGTGAAACATTGTAAGCAGGTGCTATATTAATCTGCAAATGTGCACCTTAAATAAAGAAAGAAAGAGAATTAGAAATTTTCTAACTCTCACCTTCTATTTACATGTAGTAATTTTCTTTAATTTCATCTACAACTTTTTAATTTGCAATGGCTCTGGCCTTTAGGAATCGAACGTAAATGATCAACTAGCTAACCCGCATATCGGGGTATTCGTAAACGTATCTCTTAAAACTTAAGACATCAGATTTTTTAAAATAAGATTGTATCAGAATCTATCGTACGACATCTTTCCACCTATAATAAAGCTCCGTCCATGGAAATCAAGCAGATTCCAAGACTTCCTGTTGCCGCTTTATATAAAAGTCACGAAATACTCTGAAAAAACTCTTTTGTCTCCGTAATGTTACCTGCCAGCCCGTTTTTGCTATATTGTCCACCGCTGTCCGCTTTCTGTGATGTTTAAACGCTAAATGTAATCCTGTTTTTCACAATTCCTACAATTAGATCACACTCTCTATTTATTTATTTATCTTGGTGGAATTTTCAATCGTTAATAAGATATATTTAAAAGCGCTCAATTAAGCTGAAATTTTATATACATGTTTATTTTGGATAACAATACAGTAATTTAATTATAATTAATAAAAATTCATTGATTTAAACTAATTATTTAAAGAATTACAAATGCAGTCACGTTGGCATCATTTTTTGGCGACTTAGCAACCCTTTTGGTGACTTGCGTCAAAACTTGTGTGTGTGAAAAGGTTTTTTCTCACGTGTTAAAGCATTCAGTTGAAATGAAATTTTATATACACGATTGTTTTGGATGACAATACGATACTGTAATGATAATTAATAAAAATTAATTACCCCTTAATGTTGTGATTCTGTCATATGTATATACGTATTTATATTAATTGTAACTATTTAATAAAAAGTAGCTAAAATAAAGCTTTTCTTTATTGATATAAGTAGGAATTGACTAATTTTTTTTATATTTCTTGTTTTATATACAGTGGGCCACAAAAGTGTCCATACACTTGCAATTTCTTATAAAATTTAATGTTTCGACTAATAAAAATTAATATATTGTAATTGTAATTTTTTTATGATATCTGCAACTTATTCTCAATGGAATTACATAATTAATTTTTTAAAAATAGTTTAACTATTTTTTAAAAAAATTAATTATCAAAAAGCTACTAAAAAATTACACCACAAAAGTCTTCGTACACTTAACAAAAATCTAAACTTAGCTTTAAATATTGTATTACTTTCTTAATTTAGTACTTAGTAGGATATCTTTTAGCGAAACAACAACTTTTAAGCGTCTTGGTATAGATTTAATCAGTTTTTGTAATTTCATAATTGATTTTCCTCCATTCTTCTGTGATTATTGGTTTTACTTCACATTTTGTGTTTGTCACGTTTTTTTTTTTTTTTTTTTTTTTTACATCAGAATCTCACCAAATATGTTCTACTGGGCTAAATAAAGTTATTGAGGAGGTATTTTAATAATTTGGGGACAGATATAGAGACACCAGTGGCGTGCAATGAGAGCAATGCACTTGGCGTCATTACACTGTTAAAAAATTAATTAGTCTCGAATATCCAAATTTCGGGCGGATAATTTAAAATTTCTTTTTAAAATAATTAAATAGAGCTCATGATTCATAATACCATGAAAAAATACCAAATTACCTAATTCTGAGGCCAATTTACACCTCTACGCCAGAACACCTTCACTTCTATGCTGAAGCATGGAAGTGGTGTTCTTGTTCCACATAAATTCATGGGATTAAACTCCTTATTTTTTCATTTACAAGATATTATAGGCTCATCGGAACCCAAAATTTTGAATTATCTGCCATCCCAATCAATTTGCTGTCAATTTTGAATTTTTTGAAATTTAATTCCAAGAATCTAGTTGGATCAATAAAACATGGAATTAGAAGTGTTCTAGCATGGGGTTGTAAATCGGCCGCAGAATTAGGTAATTTGGTATTTTTTGTTGATATTGTGAATCATGAGCTCTATTTAAGTATTTTAAAGAGAAATTTTAAATTATCCTCCCAAAATTTGGATATTGGAAACGACTTCATTTTTTAACAGGATAATGATGCCAAGCGCACTGCTCTCAATGTACGCCACTGGTGTCTCTATAACTGTCCCCAAATTATGAAAACACCTCCTCAATCACTTTATTTAGCCCAGTAGAACATATTTGGTGAGATTTTGATGTAAAAAAAAAGAAAACCTGACAACTAAACACAAAATGTGAAGTAAAAACAATAATCACAGAAGAATGGTGGAAAATCGATGCAGAAATTACAAAAAACTGATTAAATCTATTCCAACACGCTTAAAAGTTGTTGTGGATATTAAAAGATATCCTACTAAGTACTAAATTAAGATAGAAATACAATATTTAATGCTAAGTTGAGATTTTTGTTAAGTGTACGAAGATTTTTGTGGTGTAATTTTTTAGTAGCTTTTTGATAATTATTTTTTTAAAAAAATAGTTATACTATTTTTAAAAAAATAATTATGTCATTCCATTAAGTACAGGGCTCAGATACCATAAAAAATTACAATTACATTATATTAACTTTTATTAGTCGAAAACATAAATTTTATAAGAAATTGCAAGTGTGTATGAACACTTTTGTGGCCCACTGTATGTTTCTGTGATATCAAATAAAAGTGGAGTACCCAAATACCAAATGATGCCTCATCCGTTCAACAGCTCATAAATATTATCTCATAATTACGGAATAAAATAGTAAAGAAGGCTTGCCACTTGCCTCCTAATTACATACACACAGTTTTCTGAAGCAATTCTGCGTTGGTGAGCAGAATTTTTATCTATGAAATTCATACTTTCACCCTCAGATATTGCCTATTTTATTCATTTGAATGAAACAGTCTGGATTATTTCAGAATGAAATATGAATCCAAAAGACAAGAATAGTGAAGATTTCTGTAGAATGATACCTTTAGTCCGTTGTCTCAGAAGGGTAATTATTCACTAAATTTAATTATCGCTCATGTTTTTCTGTATAAAATATGTTACAACTTAACTTAATATTCTAATCTAATATAGTTTTCTCTAAATTTTAATTACGAATACCATTTTTCTAAGCGACTGTCTCGTTTTTTTCCTCCGTGTTAAAAGGATTAAACCCTATATTTTGACAGATTTATACGTGATTTCCTGAAAAAGAATATCTTATCATCCCCCTACCTTGTGAATGACTCAGAATTTTAACGTTTGTCTCCAATAATCGAAGAGCATGTTGGGGTGATGTAAATTGAGTAATTTATAAACTTAACAAGTTTGGTTTTGTGGTTAAATAGTGAAAAAAATTTCATGGAAAAGTTTAAACATTCTTAAAATGTTAAAATGACAAAAAGGATAAGCATAATTTTTTTGATGTAGCTCTATTTGCTGTTGACTTTTTTCTATATGTTGAAATTGCCGATTTTTCTGAAGTACTAAATATTAAATAAACTCTAACAAACATTTTCATGACTCTCTCTCCTCTCCATACACTCACACTTTTCTTTTCTCAATGTATACAAATAGATTTTGAGTTCAAGTCATTACAAATCTATTATACTTTAATTTAAAGGCTTGACGTATAGTTGTGTTTAACTTATATACTTTAACTTTTATGCATGACCGCGATATTTAAAATATAAGCAACATAAAATTTTGGAGCTGCTATAATATTTTGAAAAGTAGGTATTTCGTAATCAAATACAGTTTTTTTTTAATTGCTAAAAAATTTTTAAACTCTATTCGGAAATATATATTTTCATATCCAGATTAGTTTTCTACTATGAAAAAAACCCCAAAATTTAATTAAAATTAAAAAAAAATAAGTTGATAAATTTAAAGCAAATTTTAAAAACGAATTCTTTTTTTATTTCTAAACTCAAACCAACAAGTAAAGAAAAATTCTTGCCAGAAAGATGATAAATCGCCAAATATGTTCTCCCTACTTGATGAAGGTACTTTAATATGAAAGCTGATTTCACAGAGTGGCAGCCTGTAATTAGGTAGATGTAAATAGACGGGGATTAGTGTCAAAACTCTTGTAAATATTTGATTTAACACTTACTAGGCTCGTGCTGTTTTTCGCGGAGAAATGTATTATTATCTTGAATAACCTAATGAGCTCACTGCAAAGAAATGTCGCATTTAAATCGCTCCCGCAAGCTTTTAATATAACACCTGCTTTCTTCTCGCTAAATGGAGATATAAAGGTTCGCTATTCTTATGGAATTTTGATATTTATGATGGATGTAATTTTCGTTAAGTGTGAAGTTGCAAATGGCGGAAGTTTAGCTGTGGATGGATTTTAAATGAACTACTAGATTGCCGTGTGTTTAGTGCTTTTTCTTATAATTCGTCATCTTTCGTAACATAATTATGAAATATAATTTTAAAATGCGACTAAGTATCATGTAGTAATGAAAATGGATTATTATTTTGCCGTAATATGTTCTGATGATTATCAGAAGTTAAAATATCGAACATTTTTAAAATCGTTTTTTTGAAATGGCAAATATATATATATATATATATATATATATAAAACAGCTCAGAATCTAAATAGTATTTTAGTTCCGTAGAATTTTTTTTTCCTTTTTTTTGTTTCATAAGGTTCATTAACGCTTTATTCATGTCAGGATTGGCTTTTATTTGCCTGAAATGTAAAAAATAACATACATATTTTATCGGTTACTTTGTTGTTTCTAAAAATCTTGCTAATGGATACAGTGTTTCAAAAATTAAATTGGAACAAGTGTATTTAAAGCAATTTTTATTTTGGTAAATACAAATACAAACATGTCTCAAACACAAGCAAAGAAAGAAAGGCAGGAGAAAATTGGTTCTTTTTTTACGTTCCTTTTTTGCAGAATTCAAATGTTGGTTTTGGCTTTTACGTAAAGCAGAATAAAATTAACAATAATATTAATACTGTTAATTTTAATAATAAATTAAACAATTAATATGGTACATTTTATTAAAAATTCTTTTTAAGCTTTCTTTTTCAAAGGCAGATATTTTTTTAGAACTGCCGTGAACTTTTAAGAAAATACAGCTGTATTATTGTTAAGTATACTAGAACTTAAATACACATCATTAAATGGCTAAGTAAAAGTAATCAAATAGGAATTTAATATTTAGTAAATGAGTTTTCTAATTAATATAATTTCTAAAATACAGTATAAAATTATTATTTTATGGAATGTTCACTTATTATTTCTAAACACTTTTTGGAATGGCGAGAGATATTATTCTTTTAAATTTAATCCATAATTTCTAAATACAAATGGTTCGGCTTTAAAGAAGAGTCCAAAGAAACTTTTTGATTCAGAGATATTAAAATTTCATCGACTTTTTCTTTCCTTCTTTCCCAAAAGCTTGCCAACAATTCGAACGTTCTAATTTCCTCTAAAATTCTCCTCCCCCTAATATTCAATCATATCATTGTGCAAAATTGAAAAGCGGTCTCCTTTTAAATATCTGCCCGATTCAGCTGCCATTTTCATAGATACATTTAAAAAAACAAACAATGTCCACCAATTTCAATAAACCGTAACATTAGGAGAAAAAAAAAAGGGGGAAAGAATGAAAATGGCGAAATTCAAAACGAATTAGGAATAAAGAAAATAAAAACTACAATCGGAATGCGAAACGGGAAATGACATATAGATATATAGAATAAATTCCTTCTTTTACTTATAAGAACGAAAAAGGACCGATATTCTACTTTTTTTTTTCGTTTTCTGATATAATATTTTTAAAGAGAGGCAAAACTTTGGTTTGACAGTAGAAAATGCATCTATCACCAAGCGTTCGGTGCCTTATTTTTTATTTGTATTTTATACCTATCGAATCCTTTCTCCGGTCAGAATCTTTTTTTTTTATCTTTTTATTCTTGTTATTTTATTTTTTCCCTTCTTGCTGTGTTCAAACTTCTTTCTGGTGCGCGGAATTGTATCGTTCGCTCATTCCTGGTTCTGACGTTCCATTCGGTTCTCTTTTTCAAACCAAAAATCATCAGTTTTTCCATATCCTATTAATGTCAGGTGCCGAAGCAGGCAAACTCTTTTCTTTGTTGATATTTTATTTATATATATATTTTTTCTCTTCATTTTTGGTCTCTCTCTACCTGACTTTGAGATCTTTTGTGCGCACCATCTCCAAAAATATTTTTTTTTTCGGAGGGAGAGGTAAAATTCCCGGATATTTCAACTTTTCCATGAAGAGGGGATGTTTAAATTTTTATTTATTTATTTATTTCATTCCATACTCCCTACCGTTGATATGTGTTCGTAGGCAGTTTTCGTTGTTGTCGGCTCTGCAGGCGTATTATATTACATCTCCAAGTTTTCTTGTTGTAAGAGTGACATATACAGACAGAATTTCACTTGGAACCGTTTTTCACCGGTTGTATGTGTTTATCGATGTAAGTTGATTTCATGAAGAGTTTCATCATACCTTCTATTCCGAAATGTAAGAATTCTGTTTACTCGCAATATATCTTGCAGTATAAT
>BMAV01017321.1:94884-107745 GCA_019973955.1 Trichonephila inaurata madagascariensis | reverse complement strand
TATTTTTTAGACAAAAAGTACATACTTGGTGTCTAATATAATGTTAGCCGATGTTTGAGATATCTAAACTGGGGAATTTTTATAATAAAGCAGAACACATGTATCTCTCTCTATATTTCCTAAAAATCATGCTATCTATGATTTGGGAAAATCAAATATTATTAATGGATCTCTTTTTGAGCATAGTATTTCTTTCATACTACAAACCAAAAATGCAAAATTCCTGAATAAAGTGTTCATTAGATGTTAAGAAATATGTTAAAATAGTATTTTAAGGCTGTTTTCGTCTTATGTTAAAGAATAGGTCCCAAATCCGGAATATTTTATCAGATATAAAAGTACTCAAGCAAATATATAATATTCTGGCTTCACTATCCTGTAGAGAATCACTCATTTTATCACACTACTCATTTTTATCCCAGTTGATAGATATTTTCTTTAATAAAATGCGTTCCGCAATTTTTTTCCTATACTATAATGCTAATTGATCTATTCCTTTACATGTTAAAAGGAAAAACTATTTATTTATTAAATATTTTGAAATTTTAAAAACACTATATTATAAACAAATGCATGAGTTACAATTTCCCAAATCTTTAGAAAAATTGAGGCATTTTTTGGGGTTTAAAAATGTGCTCCGCGTTAAGTTTACGTCTTTGTGCATATGGCAAAAACAGCCTTAAAAATGAAAATATCAAAGGACGAAAGAAAAAAAATCGCAAATTCTTTTATAAATTTTTTAAAAGGCCACATCTCATAAAAATAAAATGAATAGTCAAATTTAAAAGAGAATTCCTTTCTTGAAGTACGCTAAGCACTTTTCTGAATAATAAAATTAATATAAAATAGAATGAAGGCTTCTTTTAGTATTTTGTAAAGTTATTCAAAAAATGTTTGAATTCATCTGATGGCTGAGGCAGCCAATTGCTTTGGCGACCATTGTCGAGTCACGAGTTAGAAACCTAGTGCAACTGAAGACCCGTCGTGTAGAGTGTATGAGTGAATATTAAAGTAGCACTTTCAGCTACTCGAGAGAAGGAGGATGGGAGGACGTTTGAGCTTCGACATATTTAACATGCGTCGGTTCCTTCTGCACGGTGGGTCTTCAGCGGTACTAGGCCACCGTATAGAGGGGCCGATTCACGTTAAATCCGGTAAGACCCAATGTCCTCCTATTAGCGTGGTATGAAAGTTCTGTGAAGGAATGTCAGTTTAGTGCCGTCCAAGTCACTAGAACGTGGATTAAAATTACGAAGTCCGTCGGCAATAGCCTTTGTGTTGTTTTCCAGTGCGACAGGAACTAAAATCAAAACCAAATCAAGTCAAATAAAAGTGAATGCATTTATTTAAAGCGAAGAATAAGGTTATGTCTAATTTAGAAAAAAAAATGTTTACTCATTTAATTTCCTAAGAATTTAGAAATCTTCGTATATTTTTACTTTTTATTTCGAAATTACAGCCATAAAATGCACTTAAAATCAACATCTGAACGGCTGATGCCAAACATTAAAAAACAAAAAGAAGAGAACTATTTATATATATAAAAGTAAACATTTTCAAGTACGAGAAAGAAACTGTAACACAAAAACGAGCGCAAACGAGCAGTACTCACTCATTCACTTAAAACAACCAACAACTGATCAGGGAAGATGACGAAGAAGAAAGAAAAAAAAAAAAAAAGCCTAACGAAGAACGGAACAAAGAAAAAGAAGAAGAGAAAGAAACGTATGCTGAAAAGTAAGACCAGCGAAGAAGAGGCGGGTGCACAAATGACAAAGAAAAAATATATATAAGACAGAAGAAGAAAAGGGGGAAAAAAATCTTTTCAAATCCGAAAATCCGCTGAAAGTAATGGTGTAAGTATTTACTCTGTATTCGATGGAGTGGAATATTATTTGGCGAAAGGGGGTCCTAGCCCTTTCCCTCAATTTCTTCTGGATCTTTTCGAGGATGGGGAAGGGGAGGGATGAGAGTAGAAGGGGGTAGGGGGTGGGCGCATTTCTCGACCTGCTGCGCTTGGTGTACGCTTAGTTAAGTCGAATGCTTTTACGCAGACTGACTGCATCTTTATGTTATTTAGTTCTCCCGATCCGGTCAAGGAAGTCCGGCCACTGGGGGTTAGGTTCCAGACTCCCAGACATCTTTCCCGGAACGAGAGCTTACGGTTTTTCAGCTCTTTGGAACGTTCTGGAAGGTGTTTTGGGATATTGCAAGTAATCTGGAAATCCACATTCGGCAAAACTAGAATTTCCTATTGAAAGTATTATTTATTTAAGATATCAGAAGAAAATCTAAGGAAATCGAATTTTGAAGCTAATGTTTTCAATCCCATTAAAAAATATCACAGAAAATATGAGTCATACTTCAAAAACTAGATATTTTCACGCTTTTATCTTCAACTTTCTCTGCATTAGAATTATTATAAAGGTATCGAATATTCATAGTTAAAACTTAATGATAAAATTCAGATTCAATGATTACTCTTAGGACAACTTTTGATTTTTTTGCAGAAAATAGACAAAAATAATTTATCTAAATAAAATTAACACATAGCATATATTATGTGTGGTTTGTAAAATTGTTTCGGTATTTATTGTTTCAGTAGGCACCAACAAATCTAATTAAGGTTATAGTATGTATATAAAAGAAAAATATTACATTTTGCCCTTAAAACGAAAATTATCGAAATATCCAACTTAAAAATGTACTTTTGTGCTATGGGTTTCATAATTAGAGAAAAAAATGTTTGATAAAATATTGCTTTTACATTTTATACTCATTCATACTCATTTCATAAATCTGTACTACATACATAAAATGATTTATGTACTATCTACATACTTAATTGTGAATATCTTTTTTGACAGCAAAGTTATTTTCAAAATAAGATACACACAACTGAAAAGAATGTTGGATGAATGTTTTGTTAAAAATGATTGAGCTATTAATAGTAAAAGTTAGAGAGAGTATACTCTTTACTTAGGGATGTACAAAGTCTGTATTTTTAATACCCGATTTTATGCAGCTTTAGAAATAGTTGAGAATTAAAATAAGTGCTTAAAATGTTGACTTCATTATGCTAAATATGCTTGGTTGAATAAGGTTATTGATATAAGAAATAATATAAATCAATCAAAGTCTGGCAATGTATGCCAGAGGATTGAGAAAAAATTTTAAGAGAGATATTTAAATATGGCATTAAGATGTAATTAATCATATATGTTGTCAAAATTTTTTCTTTTTCATATTAGTAAATTATTGGAATTATTAAAATGACTATAAATTTTTAACGTCAATTACATTTTTGACTTAAAAACTAGTCTAAAAGCTAAAAGTCAGAGAGATTCGGAGATTTTCAATGATTTTTACAAAAGTTATAATTGGCAGCAGTGAAACAGAAAATGATATACTGTAAAATCCGGCGTATAACGCGCCTTTTGAACACAAAAATAAGATCGAAATTTAAGGGTGCGCGTTATACGCCAAGTATAATATTGAGAACTTTAAAAAAAAAGAGATAGAACGTTAAAAAAAATTTAACTTCAACACATATCGAAATACTGTTTATTTAAAAGAAATGGCCTGTCTTTGAACTAAAAGAGTTGTAGTTCTAGAAGTATACTATTTTTTCAAAAGTCTCGGATAATACCTGGAATAAATGAGTTCAAAACATAGCAGCATTGTATACCAACATTTCAGATTTCTTCATAAAAAAGGGAGTGCGTGTTATACGGCGAATATATCTAAAAATTAAAAAAAAATGCACTGTGAAAGTATAGGTGCGCATTAGTGCGCGTTATACGCCGGATTTTACGGTAGTTGTATTATTGTAATATTAAGAGAGACACACACGCACGCACACATACACAAATATGAATACTCTACAATCAGTTTAAAGTGAAATTTTGTATTCTTCTATATATGCCAGAATTTACTAAAGGTTCCTCAAAATAATTTTCAATGTAAAAAAATTGATTTTTTTGAAGAATTCCATATACAAAACTTGTTTTGTATGTTAAAACTAAATTGGTATATCTAAGTTTTAAGTACTTCAAGTTAGTTGCAAGTATTGAATAAATTAGATTTTTTTATCATAACCACGGAGCTAATTACATGATTAGTTTATTTAAGTGTATTGTCACAAATAAGTGCTATACATTTTTTTTCAACCAAGTCTTATTCCATACTTAGAAATGATCAAATTAATTTTGAAAATTTTTTGCATAAAACTAACTTTACTTTTATTTTTATTGAACATTGCATAAATAGTGTCCATGTATTAAAATTTACAGAAATTCGCTACCTAATAAAATAATTTTATTTAAATTCTTTGATTCACCGTAAAAAATACAAATAGCGTTTCGTGAAAAAGGTTCCAAAATTGTATCTAACACATATATAATTAAAAACAAGTAATATAAAAAAAAATTTTAAGTCAATTCCTGCTTAGATCAACAAAGAAAAATTTATTTTAGCTACTTTTTATTAAATAGTTACAATTAATATGACAGAATCACAACCTTAAGTGATACTTAATTTTTATTCTTATCATTAAAGTATCGTATTGTCATCCAAAACAATCATGTATATAAAATTTCAGTTCAACCGAGTGCTTTAAAATATGAGAAAAAAACCTTTTAAAGTTTTGATCCAAGTCGCTAAAAATGAAACCAACGTGGCTGTATCTGTAATTCTTTAAATAACTAGTTTCAGTCAATTAATTTTAATTAATTATAATTAAATTATTGTATTGTCATCCAAAATAATCATATGTATTAAATTTCAGCTCAATTGAGTGCTTTAAAATGTATTTTATTAACGATTGAAAATTCCACCAAGATAAATAAATGAATAAATAAATATATATAGAGAGAGTTAATAGTAGGAAATGAATAAATGAAAGCCTCTCTTAGATGTGTGTTATTTACTAAAAAGGAGTATTTAAAAATCGCTCTCAGCATTGGATATATATATTTACGAGTTTCTAAGGGACAAAAATTATTATAAACAATATATTTGGATAGTAGAATCCCGAAAACTCGGCACTCCATAACCGGACCGTCCGGATAACTCGGCTACATCTTTGTAAGGTATCCGATGCAGGAATTATTGCTTCTGTCACAGTTAGTGAAAAAAATGCCAGAAAGTGATGAAAACGTAAACGTCAAGGACACCGTACAAACTCCGAAGATATCACTAAATGAGGGTGTCGAAACCGCCCTCCAATATTTTGAAAAACTAAGTGCGTCGGTAATGGACTAACTGTTCCTTCGTCGTCTTCGTAAAGAAGCAGGGAAATGCAGAGTGAGTACGAAAAACCCAGTGGCGTATCGGAGAATATTAGGATCCCCCTGCAAAGTCAGGTTTTACCTGTAATATGTTATAAATTTGGTACGTATTTAAAATACGTACTTGGCATCAGTCAGGCTTTGAACCCCGTAGTATACCACGATATGAGATTTGAGGGGTGTACGTTAAGCCACTGGGAAAACAACCGGATATTACGCAATTCTTTTTAAAAAAATGCAGCCAGTTTTTGCAAAGTCGGCTACTTAATTTTCTTTATAGACAGCTTTATGCGTTCATAAAATATTTTTCCGAGGTGAGTCTGATCATTTAAATTACAGTACACTATGTATTCATTAATTTTAATTTTCATGTTGTAAATGCTGTAAGCCTTCACAAATTCCGTACTTTTTCTATTTTTGAGTGTATTTGGTCAGGAGAATATTAGGATCCCAGCCGGCTGGGTGGAGTGATTGGTTTGTTGCTGGCTTACTGGAATAAGGTTGCCAGTTCGACCCCGGTCCAAGTCGATGGATTTTCATGATGCAGAAAATCGACAGCGTCCATGTCGTATGATTATTCGGCATGTTAAAGATACTAGAGTGTCTATATAGCTTGGGTGCTCTCAGCAAAATTAAATCCTAGTGCTGGTTCACATCGTCAGAGAGCTCAGATATCTCCCTCTAGGAAGGAAGCTGGGCGTCAAAATTACCTGCGGCGATTGGTATCCACCTATATGGTGCTGCGCTAAAAAGAGATACCAGCTTTCGGGGAATGTACTGGGTCTGCAATGGTAAAATACCAATCCACAGTCCATTAGAAAAAAAAATATTTGGGTCCCCGTGTAAAGTCAGGTTTTGCCTTTAATATTTTTTTTAATTGGTACGTATTCAAAATACGTACTTGACATCAGTCAAGCTTTGGGCCCCATATATATCCTCTCCCCCTCTTGACATGGGAGCTGCAAGTGGGTGTACGTTACGGCACTGGGAAGACAACAGGACATTACGCAATTCTTTTTAAAAAGAAGTAGCCAGTTTTTGCAAAGTCGGCTATTTAATTTTCCTTATAGACACCTTTATGCCTTTATAAAATATTTTTCTAAGGTGTGTCTGATCCGGTAAATTACTCTACACCACGCGTATTCATTAACTTTAATTTTCATGTTGTAAATACTGTATGTTTTATAAGGTATGTACCTTTTATTTTTTTGAAGGTATTTGGACAGTTCAGCATTCTCAAGCAAACAATACATGCAAGAGTAATACAATATTTCCTGAGGAAACTTTCGCGTGCTTTTTTTTTAATCCCATTCTCTATAACCCGGCATTTCCTCGAATTCGGTCACCCTTTAATCCACATTTTTCCGAGTTTTCAGGACTCTACTGCACTAATAATTGTGATATGCAAAACTTATAAGAAAATTTTTGTTACGAAGTTTCATATGACGCTGGATAAAATATATGATAAATTTATAAAAAAAAATAATCAAAATTTAATGTATAAATGTTAATTTCTTCATTCTATTAGTCTAGTAAATAATATGAAACTTAATAGTACTTATATAGAAGTTTTATGCATAATCATAGTTTAAACAATTATGAAAGAGTTAGATCAGAGCTTCTCAAGCTGTGGGGGGCGTGATAACTGTACGAGAGGGGCGCGAGCATATTGAAAAGTCAAAAACAAAAGCTTATTAAAAAATTCTTAATTTACTGGAAGTAAACAAACAAAATACTTTCTGATATAATAAAATATAAAATACAAATTTACACTGATATAATACACTTATAAATGTATCAGTACTGTGCAATGTATTTTATTATTAATTTAACAATACAATACTAAGAACAAATTTGAAAATTACCAGTGACCCCATGGACTTGTATTAACACTTATCTTGATAATTTGTACGGTTTATAATTAATTCCTCAACTGCCGATTTAAAGTTACGCGATTCGCTCCCCAATGCCACAGTCTTCCACGTAGAGGCGCGTATTTTGATGTTTTTTGGGGGGAAGAGGGATGAGAAAAGGAATAAATAAGCAAATCTTCTGAAATTAGTAAATCCTTCTCAAACACTGTCAAGGTCCTTTTATTGCATTCTAAAGCCTTCGGTATAATTTTATGGATAGAAGTGCACAGAAAATATCGTACTGCGGAAAGACGTATATATACGTCCAAAAAATTAATGCGTTGGCTTAGCGAGACATTTATATACATCGATGGCACATAAGAGGTTAAAGTCGCATTGTAGCTTTAGCGTCAAAGTATAGTATTATTGAATTCAATACATTGTTATTGTATGGAGGGGGGGGGCAATGAAAATAATGATTGAATATTGGGTCGCGAATATTGAAAGTTTGAGAAACACCGAGTTAGATACTTTGTTTCAAAAATTTTTCAATTACATACAAAACCCATTTGTAGTGTATGGTAAATGTAGCATATACATGTGAGAATGATACTTCTAAATTGATTTAGATTTCAATTTATTTTACGCAGCTTTGAAGAAGTTTTCCCTACATTTTAAAACTATCCTAATAATTTGTAAAAATAAAAAAAAAGCGATATTCAGTTAATATGTACATTTCTGTATAAATTAATATACAAGTATTCACAAACTTCCAAATCAATCTTATTCCCTTTGAACAAAGAGATGCACAAATTACTAAATTCCATTGATAAATGAAATGCAGAGTTTCTATCTTCGCATTAATTAACTAATTAATAACGCATAAATTAATTAATACGACTCGAAGAACAGACCACAAAACTTTTTGAAAACATTCTTTCTTTTCTCTCTCTTCGCCCTTTTCCTACATTGTAGGAAGAATTCCAAGAAAAACAGAAAAAGCGGTTCGTTGGAATAATCAACATAACTCATTATTAAAATTCGTGCCAAGAACTGGAAACGTTTTCCATCTGTCGTTCGAATATTCGAAGCCCGGAACAGTGGCTTCAAGGTAAAAATTTATTTCCAGTTTTCGAAGGAATTTTTCTAATCGAATACCGATGAAATGGATATATTTGTGGTTAAGAAAATGTTTTAAATGTGAAGGGTCATCTTTGAATGTGAATTGAGCAAGAAGGAAGTGGAAGTTGGAGACGAATCAATCATGTTGGATATGAAAGTTTTATGATCTATACTTTGAAAAGACTTGTCGTATGGTTATATTTTACGATGGCTGGTTAATTTCTCATCTAAACAAATTTATGTGATTAATTACCTGAGTAAAGTTTATGTTTATGTAAATTCATAGTGGATGCAAAGTACTCACATAATTAAAAATTTAACTTGTATACGCGGTTTTGTGTGGAAGAATCTTTTGAAAATAACATTAAGTGACTATTAATTTTAAAAAAACCTTGAGAATTTGATCATATACTTACTTATGAAATGTAACTGTTTTTTATGATGGAAAAATTGCAAATAATATTAAACCTTGATAATACTTGATTAAAAATAAGTCATAAGGAATGGCAGCATCTTGACCATTTTTAAGCCCAAGTTAACTTGATGAAATGAAGTGGAAACGAGTAATATAAAAAATGCTTAAGTCAATTAATTCCTACTTAGATCAACAAAGAGAAATTTTACTTTAGTTACTTTTTTATTAAACAGTTACAATTAATAGTGTATATACATATGACATAATCACAATATTACGTGGTAAAATAGAAAGCGATTTTCCCTGTAGTTTTCCATTTTCCTTTCTTTATATAGTGTTGGAATATTATTTTTGTTTGTTACTATTTATTCATTAATTAAATTTAACTATTCCAATAAAATAGTAGAATAAAAAGAAATCGCATTCTCAGAAATTGTGCCAACCCAGGTGTAATTCGAACCTACATCTTTGGATTAGAAGTCCAACGCGCTATCCATTGCTCTACAGGGACCAACAAGCGATTTTTTTATATATGGTGTTGGGCTATTTTTTGTTTGTTACTATTTATTCATTTTTTAGTCTAATGAATGGATTAATATTTGAAAAAAATGTATTGACATCAAGTGTCATCCACTACAAGTTTAAAAAAATGTATTTGAACTTGAGTGGAAGAATAAAAAGTGTTTTATTAACGTTTGAAATTTTGACCAAACCTCTCTATATATATATATATATATTTATATATATATATATATATAGGAGAATTACTATTGGGAATTGAGAGAATGTTGTACTAGAACCTTGATAGATGGTATTGTGTTTCAGTATGGTATATTATTGACAAGCAAGATAAATATTTGATTGTCATTTAGAATAACACTTTTGTATTCGTATACATATTTAATGTACCAAAAACATTAAAAAATAAGGAAAAATAACCATTTAAGGAACTGTCGTGCATTTCTAAGCATTTTTTTCTATGAAAAAATTTCAAAGGCAAATGATTTATGAATATCAACTTTTTAAAGTACATTGTAGAGGTTTTTTTTTAATAAAATATCATACTCATCTAAAAATATTAAAAAGCGTGTCAGGAATATATTTAAAACAGTATTTTCTTATTAATAATTACGCCAAGAATTGTTTTACATCAAATCGTTCTTTTTATAAAATTTTTTTTAAAAAAAATTCGTTCAATATCTGTATATTTACCGAATACTTAATAATATGTATGGTTGTCAGATGTGTTTGTTATACATCTTAAAAACACTAAGCTATTTAAAAAATACTTATTATTTTTTTGTAACAATGATCCTTTCGTACGGTTTTATTTTTTAGAAATATCAGAATTCTCTTGGAGACTTTATAGCTATTACGCACCATAAAAAAATCTGAATAATATGAATGTTTAAAAATGACGAAAAAAAGCAATCTCCTATTTGATTAATCCGCTAATATTTTTAAAAAATATTCGTTCTTAAATCTATAATCTTAATTAAAAGGGGAAGGGGAGATTGTACAGCTTTACTTTTTGAATTTCTTTATTTCGAGAATTAGCAATTGTTTATTTTTTATGAGAAAAAAATGGAAGGTGATATTTACACAATATTTTAATTATATAGAATTATAACAGAGAAATGATGTTTAATTACAGAATTCCTTTAAGCTACTACGAACTTTTAATTTATTTTCTAATGTTCTTAAATGTATAATTTAGTATTACATTTTAAATAGTTTCTTTTAACTAATTCAGAGCGGCATTTCGACAAGATTATAATAATCACTACAAAAATATTTCAAATTATAAAGATTTTAAATGAAATGAAATTTTGTATGATAATTGTTTCTGAAATATAAAGCCTAAAATAAAAAAAAGTAGTACACCTTTTAATTTTTTTAGTTAATTTGTAGGGATTTTTATGAACACTATATTAAAAAAAGAATATATAATTTTAAAATTTAATTAGATATGTTAAATTTACAAGATTATCTGGACCTTCAGTTTATTTCTTAGTTTCCAAAATTTGAATATAATTTTGCGCCAAAATATTTTATATTATATAAAAAGGATTTTCACATAAAGTTTACTGTTTAACTGATCATTTGTAAAAATTATAGATATTTAAAAATTCATCGTTCTTTTACGTTCAGAAATTGAGATGCCAACTCATTTATGAATAATTGGAATTGTTTAACACAATTGTTTTATTTTTAAATTGTACCATGGCTCAATTAACGAATGAATGTATGATTTAAATAAATTCACACTGTAACTTTATGTCATTTTTTTATACATTTTCAAACAAAACTTTAATTAGAAAAAATAGTCAGAAAAAAATTTATTATCCTTTTTATAATTAAATGATTCTATTTTTGAATTTTTGTGTTGACAGTTGAAAGATTAACATATTTATATTACTTATTAAAGCTTTAATTACAAGCAAAATTCTTGAATTCAGAACATTAAAATTGCTTTAAAATTTATTATTAACTGGATAACTACCTTTTTTGTATATATTCAATACATAGGATTATTTTGACTTAAATTTCAAAAAAGAACAAAAAATGCGTATGAAAAATTTAAGTACATTTCAACAGAGATTTATTTTGAAATCATTATAATGGCTTTTTTGTATTTAAAGAAAGACTGTGAGATGGTATTGAAATGGACATAAGTTATGCCACCTTAGAGTACTTATCAAAAGAAATAAACACTTGATGTGATATCATAATGAAATTGAGAAAATTCTGCAGCAAATTTAACTTAAGATTTAATTTTTAAATAAAATATCTAATTATGTATAAGATTAAAACATTTAGAAAATGATATGATATTTGTTTGTGCAATAACCTCGGTTGTTTTCATGTAATTTTATAATCTGTATCAATTTAATTTTAGTTTGAAATATGTATTGAATATATAATAATATTTTATTCGGCAAATTTCTAAAAAAATATAAAAATTGTAAGCATCATTTGATTTTTATTGTATCTTAGAAATTATTTCAATTTATAAAAACAATTATATAAATCTATACTTAATTTTATAATTTAATTTTTATAATTTTGTAATTTCTTTCGTTTAAGTTGAGTAAGTTTTCCAAAATTCAGAGTTAATAAAAATACTTTTTATGAGTACTTACATACTAATTAGTAATGTTTTGATTTGTTTTTGACTTCTTTTTTTAATATTGCTCACAATTCAAGAATAAAAGATATGGTTTGGTCTGAACAAAAGATAATGATTTCACTAATTTATCCATTTTCATTTTTGTTATCGGAAACTGCTTCTTCAACCGTTATGAGAAGACTTTTTTTGATGGAGAGTAATATTTTTCTAGAATGATATTAAGAAGTTCGTCTAAAATTTTCAAAATATTCAAGTTGAAGCTTGATTGTCTTGTGAGATACGATGAAACTCTTCCCCCGTAGGGGTACTTCAGACTTCAGTATAAACAAGTTTTTCTTATTTAAAAGTCCACAAAAATATTTCTTTTGATATACGAGTTTACGAAGACTATAACTAAATGTTTTTGTCCAGAAAAGGATAAAATGAGTTATTATATTTTTTTCAATATTTTTTCTGGATTGATATATATAATATGAAAAACACCAATCGTGCTACGTTCATAAAATGATAATATTTTCTTTCTTAATTTTTTTTTTTGAAACAACGAATTCCAAAAACAGGATTTAAAAGTAATGTGAAAGGAACATTTAGAATGCATATTACAATTCTATCAGTTATTAATTTTTAACAAATTGCTTATAAAATTGCTGTTATGGGTCTGATTATACTCTCGAATTTACCCTTTTTTCAATTCTAAGCAATGTGATTAAAGTCATCTATATGTATAAAGGAGAAAAGCGACTCACTCATTCACTTACTCATCACGGTATGCCCGGAACTGTAAAGCTGGATTCACACCAAAGCTGTCAGAGTCGAGCGTCTAGCCAATCAGAGACCTTACCTCGTCGGAGATGAAGTCTCCGATTGGCTAGACACTCAACGCTCGACACTGGCAGCCTTGGTGTGAATGCAGCTTTAGACTTACAGACTGGAAATTTCGTATGAATGTTCCTCTCATGGAGTAGAGTTCTGGCGTACTGGGGGTACAAGGAACATTATAGACAAATATACCCGTTTTTGAACTGTAAGACATACAGACCTAAAAATTGAAAG
>BMAV01017321.1:84090-94874 GCA_019973955.1 Trichonephila inaurata madagascariensis | reverse complement strand
GGAACTTAAGGGGCGTTATAGATAAATATACCCGTCTATGAACTATTAAACATATAGATTTGAAAATTGGTAGGCAGATTCTTTTCATGAAATATAGGTACACTACAATAAGGGTTTTGATAAAATTGACTCCTAAGGGAAGCTGTGAGGACTTAAGGTGTGTTATAAATAAATATCCCCGCTTTTGAACTATTAGGCCAACAGACTAGAAATTTGGTTAGGATTCTTCCCTTAATGAAAAGAGATCTGCTAGAACGAATTTTATGGAAATGGACTCTTTTGGAGGTTGGGAGCGGGCATAAAAATTTCCTGTTTTTGTACGGTAATGAATTTCAGTATGCATGTTTCTTTTGTTGAATTGAAATCTACTAAGAACTGGCCACGTGGAAATCGACTCTCAAATGGGATTACGGGCTTACCGGCAAAAAAAAAATCCGTTTTTGAATAATTCTATTTGGACTAGAAATTTTGCAAGCATGTTTTTTTATTGAGTAGAAAACCACTAAAAAATGGGTTTTGCAAAAGTCCACTTTGGGGAAGGGGATTACGAAAGCGTAAAAGATAATTCTGCTTCAATTTTAGAAGTTCAAGTCCTGTTCTTTTTAAATCAAGAGGAGATAATTATAATAATGTTTGTCAATGCATTCGAACAGGTAAACAGTATATATTCGTACAACAACAAGAAATACATAGGGAAGCGGGTGGGTAAAAGCTAGTACTATTTAAAGAATTCTCGAGTGCCATGAGATCTATGGACCCCAAACCGGCAACTTTTCGCACACTTTGTAGAAAGCCCCCGAGATACAAGGCACTGATTTCCGCAGTTTTGAGAGTTAGCTCAGACGACATTTGCGGCGATAGGTAAAGGAACTTCCGCTCCAAGAAACTCGGGGGTGCTTGCTGACTTCGCACATTTTCGTTCTACTCGCTTTGCTTCTTCGATAATATTGGGCTACTCCCACCACCCGCGTCAGCCCTGGGAAAATGGTGTGTTTCCCCTTTTCTCTCTTCCCTTGATTTCCAATTGATTGTTTTTATCCGATACTTGACAAGTCTATTAAGATATTCGAAAATCGAAAAACCGAAAGTGATGATTTAGTGAGAAGTTTTGATTTTGAGGGTGTAGAGGTAATAAAAGGGAGATTGTTCTGTTTTCTCATTGATGTGTTTCATTTAAAGAAGAGTTTGACTATATTTATTATAAATTAGTAAATGACGTTAATATCATAACTGTTTTATTAAGATAAGACTAAACGAATGATATACATTAAACAGCACATTAATATAAAATGAAGTAGACAATTCTTAAGTATAGCCAAATCTTAAATCATTCTATGCAGTTTATTAAAAACCTACAAATAACTAAATAAATAAACTTACATTTATTTCTGCATGCCATATATATTTCCATATATAAGCCGAGAGAACGCTTTTTTTTTCAAACATTTACACTAACTTTGAAATTTGCATATAAGCCGAATTGGAAAATAAATTCGAATTATTTTAAAACATGGCACCATGAGGATGAAAATGTTAAGTGGATAAAAAACAGGTGCAATATTTTCTGTAAAATTGATGTAAAGTAAACAGCTAACGACAGTAGATTTGTTGTAACTTTATTTGAAGGCCTAATATGTTTTCTTAAAATTAATTTTTTTTTTTTTTTGAGCACTTTTAGGTTGAAAAATAAGTGGGAAGAATATTCGTATACGGCACGTGATCGTTGACCTATGTTTCTTGCCTTGAACTTAAAACTTCCTGTATGATAATCGTATGTATACAGACATCTCAATAAGTAAATAAGAATTTCAAAAACTACTCAGAAACTTTGATTCTGAGACTAACTTTAACGAATTTATGTATTTCTCCCTTTCTTTTAGTATAAAACTTCCACTGAGAACACCTAAAAAGTTAAAGTCACTTGCGTATGTCTAGGAAAAAGTGTCAAAAAAGAAAACTATTTTTCCTAAACTAATGATTTTGAGATTAACGGGTTCGGAAATAGGCTAATCCCCTTACTTTAAGTTTTAAAAAAGCTCAATACATTTTCGTCTTACACACACAAATATGCGGTTCATCAAATTGGTGTTTCGAAAACTTAAATTTTAATAAACTCATTGCATATATGTTGTTATTAATAAGTGGAGTCAAAGAAAATAATTAAACATTTTAAACATTTCATTCTTTGTAGAATTTTGGAATGTGTCTGAAGAGTAATTATTTAGGTAAAATGAGAGAGAGAGAGAGATTTAAGCATAATTTTTTTAAATAAGTTTTCAAACAAGTTATAATAAAAACTATTTTATTGTAATAAAATATAAATTTTTTTAATCAATTGCTTTCTTAAATAAATTTTTAAAAGTCGTATCATTGCAAAATTTTAGATTTGAGTGTTTTTTTTTGCGAAAATAGTTTTTGAAATTATAAAAATTAACCCCCTAGAATTCTCAAATAATTTTTTGTATTATTTAAGACTATATAATTTATGATTTGTATTAGTGCTCCTTACTTTATTTAAAAAATTTTACCTCGAAAATATTTTAATGACTGAGTATCTCTCTTAAAAACGGCAGTGAAAATCGTTTAATACAAAACTGAGGTGACTGAAATATTTTTTTGTGTTAAAAGAACTTCGTGTTAAAGGATATTATAAAAAAAAAAACCGCCCACATATTCATCAAAATTAAGTTCATTGGAGTTGATTTTATTAACATAGATATGTATATATGCACATATTTAATAAAAATCAATGAAACAAATGGATTCACAAAATTTAAATAAAACATTTATTGAGTTTTTGGAAAACAATCTGATATTTTCTTTGCATTGTCTTTTTTACGATCAAATTGTCTGCAAATTATTCGATGTTGTTATTCATTTTACCACTGGAATGTGATTCTAAATAACTACGCGTAATTTTCATGATGTTCCTCATTTTGGACAACGTGAGAACAGGAGCTGCATTATTCATTTCATTTTCACTGTCGAAATCTGTATCAATGATATTTTTTGAGTTTTGAACATAATACAAAATGTCTTTGTTTGCTTTAATTAGGACTGTACCCGCATTACCATTATTTACTGCAACGAATTCTTCCGATGATGCAGTAGAACAGACCAATAATATAGAAAAGTAATGCGAAGCCACCTCTCTTTCACTTCACACCCCTCTGAAATCTCTAATGTTTCCCGTATTTTGTTCATTCCCAGAAGAGAAATCTTTTTGTGTTAAGCGATTTTCATTTCGTGTTAAGAGAAAAAAATGCATGAAATTGCTTAGTATTTGGTTGAGAACGTTGCATATATTATTTCGTGTTAATCGATCGTCTTAAGCGTTTTCCCACGAGCGTTAAATGTATTTCTCTGTACATGTAAAATCAATAAATGTGAGGAAAATAAATATTCTTAAGAGCAGAGATTTTTGGTGTGAAGCATAGCACTTAAATCAATATTGAAATTATGCTTTTTCATCATTTTTACTACATTTTCCAAAATGCACCAAGGTAATATCGGTTTATTAATTAGTTAGCATGTTCTCTCTCTATACATAATAAAAAAATTAGAATAAAGTATAAAAAAATTCAGAAAATTAGAATGGATAATCAAATATTATGTATAATATCTCTCTATAATAATACATCTAACATGCAGATACCTCTTCCTTATCTGACCACCAAGCACATCGCTCCAAATCACCGATTCAACTCACTCCAATCCTAAACAAACGTAACAATCGCTTAATCTTTGACGCATCAAGTCAAATCTACACGGTCGATAACCGAACGTAATTAGGTACACCATTAGAAGATCCTTCCCTCCATTTCTTCTCCCAGCACCTGAAGAACTTTCTGGCACAGTTCCCCTCACGGCAGCCAATTTTCAATTGATCCCGTCGGCTAACAATGGACAATCACTGTAATCCCTCTTCCTCCAGGAGATTGCAGAGCACTAATCCCCCCGGGGTGTCCCTTCGCCCTTTAAGCCATTTAAATGGAGGCAAGATCCCAGTGACTTTCCCCTGTTGCTTCCTCTGGCAAACAGCAAAGGTAATGGCAGAAGTATAGTCTGTAATCCTCAGTGTCGGCTCAGATTAACTGGGTCGTTTCTCATTCAAGCGAGAGAGGATATTGTCTTCCTGGTAGTGGGGAGATATTCGCTAGTTTTGATGGGGGTCCAGGGAATGTTCCATGGCATTTCATTGGGACCATTGAAATTATCAGCGATTAACGTCCCGGGCATGGCTGGGGATGGATTCGCCAAGTAGGCGGTGATAATGGATTATAATCACCCACCTTGACGCGAAGTGTTGCAGTCCGCTTTGTGTTCATTGCCAGTGAGTAAATAGATAATTATTCTCGGTTTCATGTTTAATGTATTAGAGTGGAAAGGTCCTCTAAAGCGATAGTTTAGTGTTAACTAGATGGTGCTTAGTGTCAAGAGAGGAAATTGAATTGGTGGTAAAGGGTTTCGAAATTTTACAACAAAAAGTAGTCGTGAGTGTGAATTAGAATATTTTGATCTTTCTGACGGGATTTGTTAGTCATATGTACAAAGTAGTAAGCTTGTCTGAATGTTTACAACAATATTCTTGCCTGCTTTCACCAGAAATGAATATAAAATTAAAAATGCATTGTTTTAATGAAACGCATTTCTTTTGAAATAATCATTGGATTGTAAGAAAATTAAGTATATTTTCCCTACAGATTGATCGATTAATTTAAATGCATTACTGTAATTGGAAATCAAAGAAATTATTGAAAACAGGCTCAAACCATTTAGAATTTGTATCTGTTATGTTTGTCTTGAGAGCCTTTATTTCTTCATAATTGGGCCTTTTTTGGCATGTTTTAAGATCGATCAATCAATATTGTTGTGAATTACTGTTCTTTTTTTCTTTTATATTTTTTAAACAATTTTTTCCATTCCTATGCAAATTTTTAGGTTTAATATGACGGAGAGTTAAAATTGTTTCACGTCAGACCTTTCCATCAAAATGTGTGTGAGCGGAATATTTTTCATTACCTAATACTTTGGATACTTTTGCGTCAAGGTAAGAAACCTTAACTTCTAGAACTTGTATTTCAATCACTGAAGAAAGTTTTTGAAAAGATATTCCACTTAGGCTATTTCATCTTGTTATGCATATTTCATAGTTGGGTAATACAGAACAGAATTTTTTGGTGAATATCTTAGTTTTCTCTCTGTTTATATATATATACATTATATAATTCCGTGATGCTGTAATAAATTTATTACTTGTAATCACAACAATGCCAACAATCAAGATAGTTTGCGAAGTTTGCTACCCCGATTTCGCATGTGTCGTATGTGTTTAATTGGAAACCATGCCACCAATACGGTTGCGACAGTACTTTATTGCAGGCTCTCGTAGAAAATTATTGCAAGAATGTCCTGAACTGGAATCGTTGCATGAAAAGAAAGGCGATATCTCATGCGAAGACATATTAACAATCAAGAGAGCTAAAAAAAATACTCTACTTTCCAGGAAGCTGCAAGAGCAGTAGGTTTATCAAAATATGTGGACTTTATCAATGGAGTGTTAGACGATGCAGATTCAGTGATGAATTTAATTGAAGAGAAGTACCAAGAATGAATTTTGCGAAAAAAAGAACGAATAAATAGAGCTACATAAGACACGTAAATTACAGTTTTACAATTTTAGCATTGAGTATAAACAGTTGTATAATTTGTACAATGGAGATTTGTCCGCCGTTAGTTGGACCGGTTTTATCCCCACCCCGTAGTATTGATAAAAGAATAATCAAGTTTCATATAAGCTTTACGTTTAATATTAGAATAACCAAAGTTAGGTCTAAAGATTTATCAATGAAATTTTAAAAAAAATAAACGTTATTCATTTTGTAATTTACGAAAACAGCGTACAAATATATTTTTTTGGGAAGGAAACGATGTGAAAACGTAATTTTAGATGGACTTGCAACATGGCGTTTAACATTCAAAAGATAACTTTCTAAGTAGAATCTATTGAAAGGTATACCCAAATAAAACCTGCTATACTAATATATGTCAGATGTTTTAGATATTGTTTAAGTGTTTCACTATAATATTGTGAATATATATGGATTTGCAATAATTTGTAATTTAAAAATAAATGAATAGTTCGATGAAACAATTGAAGAGGGTTTAATTTCAGTTACATTCTGTATGCAAAATATCAGCATAAAAGTTATATGCATAATACATTAGAGGATTTGACTAATCTGGATTTAAATATCGGTTAAGAATGATTGATCGAATTTTAGGTATTAACTCGATTATTTAAACTTTTTAAAATGTCTTAACTTCTGATCTTTTCCTTTTTAAAAAATTATTATAATTCTTTTAAAGCTCTCATAAAATAGTAGTTCATTTTTGAAATTGACTTAAGAAAGAGAAGCGAATATATTTTTCAATGAGAAACTCTGCATAAAAATTTAAAATAATTGATTATAGTATTTTTTTCTTTGTCCAAAATATTCGAGAAAATATTTACAAAATTCGAATATTAAGAATATATTATAAGCCTTTAAAAATATATCGTATAATTTGTATTAAAAAATTAGCTCCTAAATTTATTTAATTGTTTTAATCCTCAAAGTAATTTTGTTAGCTAGATTAATTAGCTTTTAAAATTTTCCATAAAGTAAAATAGCAGACAGAAAAATATTTTTAATGAGGCATTCATTAATTATAACATAACGTTAACTGTCAATATTGTTGTTTAAAATTTTAATTGAGATATTTTTTGAAACTATTGATTTTAATAGCATATAATATCAATTTACATAGATGAAATATATTTAAAAAAAATATACTTAGGAATACATTACAGGAAAATTAAAATTATAAAGAAAATTTTTTATTTAATGCAAATGTCCTTTATTCAATTAATTATAAATTGTATGTATGTTTTAATAACTCATACACTTGTACTAAGTAGTATAATTAGTAAAATAATTATAAATAATTTACTGTAATAACTATAATTTTGACTGTTACTTAAAAACCTTCTTTCTTTTGTCAATAAATTTGGAAAAAAAACTAATTGGTTAAAATTAATTAAATTTTTTTATATCAAAACACTTTAATGATAATTAAAATTATATATTTATTCGTTTATTCATATTAATTAAAACAGGACGTGACTATCATTACGAAATTTCATAGTTCATTACACATAAGTTTCAGAAATTAATTACATGTTACTTATAAATACAATGAAAATTGCCTTAATGTTAAGTAATTATTTTTAATTATAGAGACAGACATATAAGAAAATAAAGCAAAATTTTTAATTAATGTGAAAATTAGTGAAACAAACGAATTATCTGTAACTTTTAATTGGATTCTCTATAAAAAAGAATTAAAAAATAATATTAACAATGTATAAATTTTATGTAAGTATAATCAATGAGATGAGGTACATTCAATACAACACTTATTGTAAAGCTTTTACAATTGGTTAAAACTATTAGTAGCTAAATATAAAAGGGAAGAATTATTATTTAGAGGTAAATTTTAATGGTCAAACGTATTTTAATATTCCGTACATTCCGGCGTATAACGCGCACCGATGTTTAACATAACAGAGGTGGAGAACTTTTTTACCATTAGAGGCCTCATGTAAATTAAGAAGTAATAAAGGAGGATATGTAGGTTGATGAATCTATAAATGTGACTTTTATGAAATTATTATAGTTTTTTTTTATAGATTTAAAAATTCTGTACATTATATAAAAATATAAAAAAAATAATTAAATCCTATTTATTATTCAACATAAAAAGTTACTATATAAAATATTTTTGAATTCACTTGTAATAAAAACTTGTGTAAGAACTTGTTATAACATTCATCCTTCATTATTTTATTTTCCTATAAATTTATTAAACTTATAGATATTATTGCAACTTCCTACATTTCACACTGTTGGTATTTTTATTTATATAAGCATATTTATACATATATTTGGATCAACTTCATAACATGAAGCATTAATTGTTCCTCCACATGATCATCTGTAGTAGTGTTGCCATGTTGCACTAGGTGGAGTTCTAACATTTGAAATGTACAATTGGCTATTCCCATGAGCAGTCATTGAACCATACATACATTCATGCCATCCTTTATTTAATTCCATTGATTTGCAAGCTGTTGTAATCCATATAATCGAATATTAATTAATATAAGTGCTAGCTTTTATAAAGGATACACAAGAAAGTCACGGAGGCCGCATGTGGCCTTAAAGCCATGGGTTTCCCACTCTGAACTATACTTTCAAACTGCCTTTTTTAAGTTTTAGGCATATTCGCCTTATAATGAGCCTCTTTTTTTACGAAGAAATCTGAAATGTACATGTGCAATGTTCTTATCTTTTGAAGATTAAAAATAGTCTATGAGTAGATAAATAAACCATGGAATAGAATTAAACCTGATATAATTTAAAATTTTTTTAAAACAATACAGTATATCTAAAGATTTAGAGATAATAGAAGATGGTTATTTATTTATGGATCAATGACGGTGAAAAATGAAATAGATTTCGATGATGTGCGTGAAGATATAAAAAAAGATGGATATGATACTTTTTCATGTGCATTATTTAGATACATGTAGAAACATAACTTTTATGCTTATTTTTTCTTTATTTTTAAAACTATCATTTTTATATCCTTCGCATTATGCGCACCCCTAACTATACACTTTAAACTATACACTTTAAACTATACACTAGATTTTACAGTAGTTATATATACTTTCATGTATAATATATAGTTTATAATACATATTGTTTATAGTCCCATATAGTAAAGATTAGCATGATTTCAGTAAATGACAGTATTCAGCAAAAGGTAAACACAATGCTTTTGTTTCATTTCTATAACTGTATGGACTAAACTTTTATTTATATGTGTAATGGAGCATTTATTTCAATAACATTTCATCCTTATGGAGTGAATCCAATGAATAAATATTTCGTTTTGGTTAGGAAATTACTTGCACTCATCAATATGAGGTGAGTTATAGTTTAATTACTCAATAAATCGTTAAATAGTTTAGCGGCCGAGTACACTCTTCAGATAACTCTCAACTACTATTAAACAAATTCAATTTAATAAAATGATGGGAACACGCACAGATTAAAATTAAAGCTAAGTGAACTTTCTAATGAAATATCAGTTTCGCTCATAAATAAGAATAAAATGCATTATAAAGGTTAAGAAATTAACTGAAAAAAATAACCCTTTATAATTAAGGATTTTATATAAAAAAATTGGGTACTTACGCACTATCGCAACAATGCCAACGTTTAAGATAACTCACCAAGTTAGCAACCCCGAATTCACATGTGTCGTATGCGCTGAACTGTCAACCATGCGTTTCTTTTGATATAATGTCGCCATGATATTATGTCAGATCCAAATATTGTTACTTTCGTATTATACTGTCGACCATTTTCGTCAAATCAAAAAACGCCACCAAAGGCCATGATATACAGCCAATAGATTAAACCACTCCCGCGCATGTTCGGATAAAGTTAAATAACGAAGACCGCATTTGGCAAAATTTTTGAGTTGCCGATGCCTTTTCAATCGGCGAAATTGGTCAAAGCTATAATACGAAAGTACCAAATTTTTGACTGTGGAATTCTGTGTTAGATTTATTATTTTAATGAAAAATGCTCGTACAGAAATTTTTATTATGTGTTACAACGTAGAACATGGATTATATAAATAATTATGCTGTAGTAGCCATGAGTGTTCATGTGATTGCAAACTCGGGTTCATCATTTATTCAGTCGGGTGGTCGGCTTGAGTCCTGATATCAAAAAAGATCCATTGGTAGCAGAATAAATAGAAATCATATAGTCGAATCTAATAGTCCTTACTTTGGTGCGTTGTACAAAAGTTTGAAGATAAATGTATCAACTCAAAATTCGTTATATTCATTTGACCTAATGTAACAAATACATTTAGAAAATAAATGTCTTCTTTTATACCTAATACTTTGATGTGGTGATACAAATAACTGCAATTGTCGAATTCCCTGAACTAAAAAAATCCCCTGATTTTACTGATAAGAGATCGTTTATTATGGCATATTTCTTGTTTTTCATAAAATGGACTTATATTTACATTGTAAGTGTAGACTTGAAAAAAAAAATCGATTTCTTAGAAATCGATCTTTTAGACCTTGATCTTTTTGTGAATCGACTCATCAGGTTACGATTCGAATCGATTTAAAAATCAGTCCTTTTCGGAAAAAATCGCCATCCCTAATTTGATCATGGTTTAACCCCTTCACTGGTTTACCCGTACCGTACGAGCTACCGAAACCTAGCCACAACTGGTTTGCCCGCACAACGTACGGGAACCCATATTTTCATCTTTCTATTTTTGATTTGAACATATTTTTTATTCTTCTAGTGAAATTATTAGTGCTAGTGTTTTTAAGAGAAGCAATTTGTCCATGTTACAGAAATGCTTCTAATTTAGGATTTTCTTTGTGGTGAAGATAATAATTGTTCTTTAAAGGAGGGAATTCAAATCCTTGAAATTTTTTTTATAAGAATCAGGGATTAGAAAGACAATGTGCAGTTTGTTGTTTGAGAAGAAATTAAAATGGAAGGATAATCCAAAAATGCTGATATATTTCAGTCTTCATTGCATTTAAGTTTTTGCATTGTGCTCCAAATTGTGCGTGAAAATATATATATGCACACACACACACACACACACACACACACACACACACACACACACAC
>BMAV01017321.1:59253-83690 GCA_019973955.1 Trichonephila inaurata madagascariensis | reverse complement strand
CACTTTTAAAACAATAAACTTTTCGTGTAGTGACTTTAGGGAGTCTACTAATAGAGGTATACTTCTTAAGAATCCGATACTTAAAAGAACAAAGAGTCAGCAAGGAGGAAAATTCTGAAAAAAAAGAACAATGTTATAAAAGAACTGACCAGATTGGAAAAGTAAAGAAAAAGTAAAAATAAAAGTAAAGAAAAATAAAGAAAGTATATGATTTTCCCATTATTTGCTCTCTACTTGTCTTCTTACACTTCGCTGTGTCCAGAGAAGAAAAGTATACTTCAATAACGACTCTAACTCCTACGGGCACTCCCGATGGGAAAAAAAGTTCAGAAACTCGTCTTACGTTTTAGAGGGAAAGTGGTGTCACTCATTTGAAGTAGAAATAATATGATGCAATTTGTATCTTGTTATGGCTGTATTCCTAGGGAGGATGAATCTTTTACAAAGACATTAGAATAGTGCATAATAATGAATTATGTATGAAAATGAACGACTAAGAAATTTTATAACAACATTCATATGCTACGTTAGCTGAGTTTTTATGGCGAAGAGCTAGCTTGTTATGGAAGAAGTTAAAGTTCGAGTTACGATTTGGCGTCCTAATACAACTAAATATTCATCGTTCAAAGTAGAAGTAGATGCTGCATCAGCGGTATCATCTATATAAGCCAGTAACAGCCTCTGGACAAAGGTGATCACTTTTGTCTACTGGTCATGTTACTGGGCTTCGGATACATAGGTCGCGGGTTCTATCCTCCTTATTGGTGACCTTGATTGAATTAAGAAAAGCGCAACCTACTTATCTGTCGTGGCGCTATCTACCCGCAAAAATAGCAATCAAAAGTCAGACTCACTTGACGCTGCAACAGAAGTCGCCAGACTCACTTGACGCAACACCACCAATTAACAGCAACAATTCTCACACTCTCCATAGTAAATATCTTGTTCCTTCGCATATCCACCAACTCACTGGTGGGGGAGTATTGTAGCTGTATCATCTACGCAAGCCAGCAATCAGCCTCCGGACAGAGGTAACCACTTTTGTCTAGTGGTTATGTTACTTGGCTGCAGTTCCGTAGATCGCGGGTTCTATTCTCCAAGAAATGCGTCACTTCACTGTACATTACGTTTTAATCTTGGCGTCATAGTTCTCCTGAGATGTAAAGTGGAAGTACAGATAGAAAGGTGTCAGATAAAACAATTTTCCCTTCATTTGTGTGAAGGTTAAAAATTATTATGGCCGTCGCAAGTAGTTTAATGTTATTAAATCGATGTTAATTAAAAAACTCTAACTAATGTATATAGCGGAATTCCAGTAGCTATGGTTGTGAGGTCATAGTCATTGAGTCGTAGGTTCAAGCCCTGGTTTCAGTGAAGGTAATCCTGAAAAAAAAATGAAGACTGCGGCATGCTAACGTAAGCATTTTAAGTGGTCTTATAAATTCTTAGCAGCGAGTGACAGAAGCTAGAGTATTGAGAGAAAATTTACGAATGTCTACGTAACTTTATCATTGCTTAAAGTTACTAAGTTCGTTCCTAATATTACACGCGTTACTCTAGTGGAAACTTACTTTAGAGGAAACAAATTTGAGTCTAGTTATTTTTTATTCCACTAATAAGTTTTTCTTTTTGAAATTAAACATGAAAAATGCACCAGTTTTAAAATTAATTTTTCTTTTATGTTGTGTTTTTTTATTTTCTGCACAACTACTATACTATACAAATTAACCCTGGACCAAGAAAAAAAATTCACTTTTATTAAAAACTATGCGTTTATTCGTACTGTCTTTATATAGACTTACAAATACATGAATTAGGTGGAAGTAAGTCCATCTAAAAGAGACATCTGAAGACGATTTGGCATTAACTTTACTTGATAAGTGCACATATTCTAAACATCATCTCCTTTGAACCACACTTTTTTACCACATCAAACATTCTTTTGTAGTACAGACCATCTTACCTAAGTGATCCTTCAAAATATTCCGCAAGTCCTGTATGGGATTTGAGTCTGACTAATCATACGTATGTATTGTCTTCTAAACGTGGTGGGGGGATAGCAGGTTATATAATAGATGCTCAACTACGTTCAAACCATTTTCGATTCTTGAGAAATTAGGCAAGAATGATGACAAGGAAAGCATTTTTACATCTTGCAGAACTCACTAGATCAGCGTTTCTCAAACTGTGGGGCGCGCTACCCTAGGGGGCGTGACAAACCTACGAGGGGGGCGCAAGCATATTAACATGTCGAAAACGAAAGATTATTTTAAAAAAATTATTAATTTACTAAAAGTAAACAAAATAAATTTTGGCATAGTAAAAATAAAATATGCATTTACACTGATATACAGGTAATACACTTGTAAATGCATCAGTACTGCACAATGTATTTTATAATTAATTTAACAATACTAAGTTAAGAACAAGTTTAATAAGTACCAGTGACCCCATGGGCTTGTCATATATAAAATTATATACAAAAACTAACACTTATCTTGATAATTTGTACGGTTTATAAAAAATCCTTTCAATGCCGATTAAAAATTATGCGATTCACTCCCCAATGCCACCGTTTAACACGAAGGCGAGCGTATATGGTGTACTGGGGTGGGGGGTAGGAAAGGAATAAATAAGCAAATCCTCTAGAATAAGTAAATGCGTTGCAAACACTGTCAAGGTCTTTTTATTGCATTCCAAAGCCTTCGGAATAATTTATGTATTGCAGTGCACAGAAAATATCGTACTTGAGGAAGACGTATACATACATTCAGGGCAATTAGCGCACAGGCTGAGCAAGACCTTTATATACACCCATGGTATTTAAGAGGTTAAAGTTGTATTGCAGCTTTAGAGTGAAAGAAAATATTATCGAATTCATTGCAATGCTATTGTATGGAGGGGGCGCGACTAAAATTATGATTGAATATTGGGTCGCGAAAGTTTGAGAAGCAATGCACTAGCTGATGCGTACACTGTAAAGTCAGGCATTTTTCTACTGTGAAAGAGCATTGGGAACCCCTTCCCCCCCAAAACAACAGTATCATCGGCTGCATCGTATCATCCCAGTATCGTTGAATCATCTTAGTACCCTGAATACGATCCAAAAGTGATTTGTTTTCATACGCGATAGCGCCCCAAATCATGATACTGTTTTGTTGCGATGTATGGTGTTCCTCATATACATCTGAATTGGCCCTTTTAAAACTCTGATGTTACCCTCGTACACTGTTACTATCAATAGAAAACAATTGTATGACTCGTCTGAGAACACTATCTATTGCAATTCTGCCGTCCATATCACTCTAGCCTCACACATTTCAAAAAGGGTCATCTATACAGTAGGATAAATGAAGTCTTACAATGGGTGGCGTGAGAGCAAGTCACAAGTACCCACTCGACGGATAAGGGTTCTGATTAATGCAGAAACATTAAGGATGTCCTTGAATATGCTGCAAAATAGTGGATGAAGCGCTTGTGAGCCAGCACCACTTATCACTGAAGACGTTGTTCCATGCCTGTTGACGTGGATCTTGCCATAAAGGCATCCCGCAAACTTATCATACTTCCTTATTCCAACCATCTTTCACGCAATCGATGCACTTGTGGTAGATCAAGATGGGTGTCAGCTGAAATTTGACTAGATACTAACCTGCTTTTCGCACTCCAATCGCAATTTACCTCGTGAAAAATCACCTTCCTGTTGGAACTGTCTCCATTGTTGGTGGTCTGGCATTTTCGGCCGCTACACGGATTAGGATTAGTGTTGTATTATACGAGGGTAAGTTAAAAAGTAGAGGTATTTTGCAATTTTTTTCCCAAGGTTTAGCAACAGCGTTAGTATTCAGAGCTGAATGTTGGGTAGTCAGTAAGGATTGCAATATCGGATCAAAAATCCAATACCGGTATTCGGTATTTTTTAAATCTTAATACCGGGATACCGGTTTTAATATCGGTAGTAGAAATTTATATAAAACGAAATAAAACCCCAGATGTTTTTTTTGTTTTGTTTTATTTGCCAGTTGCTTTTTAGGGAGTGTAAATATCACAAAAATAATTTGTAACTTATAAATTATAACAATATATAAAAAATCACAATAAAAAAAGAAAATGAACATCTTATTTATACTGTTCCACCATATTCTTTTCATCATATAAATAATGAAACTAAGCCGAAGTATTATCAAATGATTTTTTATGTCCTTTAAAAGTTATACTTATTCATTGTTATGGGTTATTATTTATGTGAGTATATATATATATAATGAATCTGAAAAATATTTTGAACCCTAAAGTATGATATGCAATTACAATGTGAATATTAAACTCAACAATTTAAAATATATTGAAATATTACACACTTTGTTCACAACCACAACCTTGTTAGCACAAATACGAATATCAAACTATGAATCCTGTGCGCGTGCAGTATCGCTCTGAGCTGTAATAAGACAGTGTTGGCCCACCACCTTGGATGGTTCTCATATTTTATCACTTCTCTTGATTGTGCAGTGCAACTTTATATCCCCAGTCTAATTAGTTTCGCCGGTTAGAAAAACACACAAACAAAAACATAGTTTATTTTGCTGTGTTAGCAATCCCTGAACATATAATGGAGACAGTGTTCAGAGAGAGAGAGATTTCTAGTAAATACCGAAAAACCGGTATTTAAGCTTGTGAATACCGGTATTCGGTATCCCGATATACCGGTATTGCAATTCCTAGTAGTCAGCAACACCTCAAAACAGCTTGTCACTCGTCTACCCTTGTAGTCGTTGAGGTGCAGCAGTCTATTCAACACAACAGCTCCATTGTTGATGTGCACCAAAGAGGAAATAAAGTCAGTCATTCGCTTTTTATTTGCGGAAAGTGTGAAGTCTGCTCCGGATACTATATATATAGTCATCCCTTCCATTACAATAACCTCAACGACGCCGGCCTTCAGTGGTTGACGTCGATAGACAGCCCGATCTTTCGTCATTACGTAAGAAAGTTCTTCGCTGTTTAAAGAGCTCTATCCATTCATAGACCTTGCTTCGCAATAAATAGCAATCACCATACTGCGACGAATAATTTCCGCATGTTTCACACCTTCCGCAAACAAAAAGCAAATTACTGCCCTCCTTTCCTTCTTGAACGCAGAGCGATGATGGAGCTGCCATGTTGAATTGTCTCAATCTGTGCAAAGTATCAAGATCCCCAGGCTTCCCCTGAACACATGCATGGATCTCAAAATAAAATACCGGATGTTTCTAAAAGAATATCGGAGTTTTAACGCTTTATATAGTATTCATTACATATAACATATTAGTATGACTCATACATCGAATGAAAGAGCAACTGAAACGGTTTTGTTTGCTGGCATGTGTGCGCGAAACGTATGCTAATTTTCCCCCTTTCCTGTTGATCAACGCGCTAGCAGAAAAATGACGACTAGTAAACAGAAAGTGTTTTGTGTTCTCAGGTTAACAAAGACAGAATCTGCTACTACTGTGTAACGAGCGTTCCGCATTAAGTTCGGTTGTCGACCTCCAAATGATAATAACATTCTTAGGTAGTATCATCAGATTGAAACAACTGTCTGTCTTTGTAAAGGCAAAAGTACGGGACGACCAAGGCTGTAACTGGTAACCAACTGTATATGGTTCTGCCTATCTTGATGCTCTACAACTATGGCTATTTACTCAATTGTTCACCCAATCTGACGCCATGTGACTTTTATATGTGGGGGTTCATAATGGATTGTGTGTACGTTCCTCGGCTACCATCTGATCTTTCAGACTTAAAATACAGGATGGAAGCAAATGTTGCTAGAATTTCCTCAGACTCACTGAAAATGGTTTGGGATGAACTCGCCTATCGACTTTATTTATGCTGTGTGATGAATGGAACTAACATTGAACATTTGTAAACTTGTAGGTAAAACTGTTTGAATTACTATTTCATTCAATGTATGAATTATACTTGTAATTTATATGTGATAAGTACTATAAAGCGTTAAAACTCCGATATTCTTTTAGAAACACCCGGTATATCTACACTGATCCCCTTCTTGTGCTGGACCTTTTGAAAGTCAACGATTTAATGGAGCTTGTCTGACTTCGTTAGAGCCCTGAGTATTAACAACAACAACATGGTCTGAAACACCGCAACGACTATGAGGAAAGACTAGTGACACGTTGTATAGATGTGTTGACGAATACCCCTCATTCAGCGTTGGATACTAGGGCTGTTTCGAAACCTTGGAAAGTGAAATTGCAAAAGTTTCTTTACTTTTTGACTTTCCGTCGAACATATAAAAACATGTATTAAAGTTCCAACTATAAATTATATAAGAAATATTTCAATTAATATTTTTAACAAAATCTAGTTCAGGTCTATTTTATTTTAGACTTGATTTTTTCACAGTGTAGATAACTATCTTGAAGTATCATTTTATTGTATTTCAGGGCAGAAAAGAGATTTTGCTTCAAATGATATGTAAATAATTATTATCATACTAACTGAAACAGAAATTATTCTATCTTTTTAAACTAATATTTCTATATTCAAACACACAGAAAATCACTTAGTTTTTCTCTCAAAAGTTCTTAAAAATGTTAATAAATATTTACTTAGATATACATTTCTAAACATAAAATTTGCTATTACTTTACATTGTTTAAAAGTTAGCTATTACTTTAATATCAAACTGTAGCATGAATTAATACACATTTCAGAATACAAATGAGAAAAATGGTTTACGGCGCTTTTAAACAAAAATGATAAATAACGATTCTGAAGAACTATAAATTATTTTTCATCGATGTAACACATTCCACATTAAAAACATAACTAATACCAAACTGGCACAAAACATTAAATTTTACTTCTTGTTTCTAATAAAACAATGATAATAAACATCTTACTTCTTTTCTTCTTCCCACATTCCATACATCTTCCATTCCTTACGTCTTATAGTAATCTCCCTACACTGTTGCCACACAACAGAACACTAATACTGCAAGAAACTTATTTCATAAACATACGGAATGTAACACAATGCCTTTTGTGAGGGCGGTTATTAATTCATTTATACTGCTTTAATCTGTGGTCATTTATCAGAACCATTTGCAAATGTTCGTTGAAGGGGGCTTTAGAAAAGACGCCGGTGAAGAATTATTGCAGGGGAAGTGATGCATTATAACAGCTCACGCGAGCAATTAATTTTAGGCCTATGAAGTAGCGTGATAACAACAAAAATAGATGGGAGAACTGAAGTCACGGAATAAAAACGAATTCTTGTAGACTTTAATGAAATGCGTTCCAAATATCTTCTAGATCTGTGATGTATTTTTATGTATTTGTATCGAGAGGGAGATAACGTTCTATTTTGATTTACAATGAATGGAGAAATAGTATGGATTTAAATGTTATTTAAGAACAGACATATTAAGAATAAAGTAACTGTAACTCGTGTAAACTAAATTATAATAAATTGAAAAAGAAAATAATTCTGGCTCTTATTTAATTTCTAAAAGATTGACTATGTATACTTTATTATTTTTAAAAATATAATAAAAGGCAAATATAGGGTATCCGAGAAGTATGACTAAACTTTCAAATGTGTGTGTGTGTGTGGGAATTAAAAATAAACGAACAAAGAATTTAGCTTAAAGTTTTTTAAGTTCCATAAAGTTTTTGTTTAATTAAATGCAAACAAGAAGTGCAACGCCCACATTTTGCATATTTAGCCAACATAACGATGTGCCTGCTCACAAGACATCTCCAGTGAAGGAATACCTCGTCAAGGAATTTGGAAACAAAATAATGAACTTTATTCATGTGACGTCATATTCACATGATAATGATAACCACTTGCCAATCAGCGTAAAAACTCATGTGACGTCATAGTCGCACGTTAAAAGTAATAACTTGTTTCCATCTAATCAGTTCATGCACTTTGTTATTCCCAACTTTTGCTCTTTGTAGAAAATTTCTCTTAAAAACTAGGTATTTATCAACAATAATAACGCATGTAGGTGTACAAAATTCATTTTATTTAAAAATACATGCTTAAAATAAGATTTATTTATTAAATTTTAAAATCTTTTGAAAGAATTTTTTTTTCGTAACATTTGAACATTTTTACCCAACTAAAGAATTCGAAGTTTTACAAATAGAGCAACGAGTACAACAAGTTTAATGTTTGTTTTGAATTCAATAGAGAACACGTGTTTGTCTTTAGCACGTGACTGCCATGAATTGAGCCAATTGTGTATGGCGGTATCAAAGATTGGTCTTCACGTTCACCTGATCTGACACCACTAGATTTTTCCCTGTGAGAACACCTGAAGCAGCAGGTATATGTGACCCGTTCATAAAGATTACAAGGCCTTAAATGACGCATTACGTATGCTGGAGCCAACGTGTCACGCTCTATGCTCTAACGTGCGCAACGTGACATGCAAACGAGGATCCAAATGTCCATTGTAGCTGATGGTGAGAAGGTTGGACGTATGGAATTAAAGTATATTGAAATAACTAATTGTTTCCTTCTTTCTCAGATCGTGTTTCTCACGTCACAGAGTAAGCAATCACGAAAAAAGAAATTCGTGGTTTAATTATTCTATTCTTTGTATTAATGTCCACAAGGTGTTTTTTCATACTAAAATGATGACGCTCTACAACTTTGTAAGTCTTTTTTTCCTTATCTCGTTCCATTTTCGAAATAGGAATGCTAACTCCACATTTTACGACCAGGTGGCACTGTAAATGGTTTTATTCAGTAGCGCATGGCTACTTTACTCTACATTGAACACCATTTTTATGAATATAGTAACATTCCAAAGTAAGAGGGTGGCAAGGGAATTTAGTCTGCATTCTGTATATAATCTTTAAGCAATAATGTAAGTTTGACTAGAGACCCGCCTCTTCACTCAGTAAGACTTGAAATTAATAGGATTTATAAAAAATGCTTTCGTGATGCTACTGCCAGTGCTGCCAAAAATAAATCATGGAGGGTGCTAATGAAACCTAACTGACTCTCGGACTCTCTTCGTGCTGCTGCTGTGTCTGAGTTTAGATTATTGACTGGACACACGACTGCCTTTGTTCTCATTTGTTTTGTTTTAATCTGACTGACTCCTCGTTTTGTGTGCTTCTGGACAAGTCATGGAGGCTTCTCATCTAGAAGTGTGCTTTGCACTTAAGAGTTTGGTCTGTATTGTGAAGAAATATTAGACATCTCGTTGCCTAGTAACCTGATGGTCAATGTTCAGGCATTTGATAAATAAATAATGTAAGTTCGTTAAAATAATACAAAAAAGTATTTGATATAAAATGCAGAAATTGCTCTACCATATAATTTACTCTTTACATTAAAAGAACTAAGAAAATAATAATGAACAAATGATAATAGATAAATTATCCAACTAAACATTATCGTAGAAGAAATTAATTCCATGAAATCGTCTGCTCAAAGAAAGAGAGAGAGAGAAAAAGTTCTTAAATATGAAGAAAATAGTCTAACAAATGATTAAGAATTTGTAACCAAACATTTTTTCATTCACGCTTAATAATTTCGTTTAATGAATTGTTATAAAAATAACTGATACCTATTATCAAATAAAAAATGAAAGTGTTCTCTCTCGAATTAGTTTTATTAATTCAAATGCAGACACCTTAAAGCAGAAGACAATACCCTTTTTTGTTATCGCTTTTTTCTTTCTTTAAGAATTATATTTCTCTTTTTTCCTGTAATTATGTTTCCCAAATAAAAAAGAGCAAAGTACAACTCTACTGAATTACAAAAATACTTAGCTGAATTCTTTATTTAGTTAAACTTCAATTTAGAAAAAATAAAAAATTCAGATGAATACTTTATTTGCTTAGTTTGTTTGAATAAACATTTTTGGAAATTGTATAAAATACCAAATTTTTCACATAAAGAAAATGAATTTGTACAAAAAATAATAACCTAATTTATTATTCCTAAATGATTAACATAACCGTACGATTATAAAAATAGGTTTCTTATTAAGAATCTCTCATGAGTATAAAATTATACTACGGGGAGGGACCATACTTATCTCAAAAGTTCTTATCTATATTTACTTAGATGGTAAAAAAAAGTAACTTTAAAGAAGTTGTGCGGAGTAATGTACATAAAATGAAAAATATGCATAGAATTAATTTTTTGTTATATACGTGTGTGTTAAGCATTTTGAAAAATTATGTAATTTCTTTCAAACGTTGTGAAATTTAATATTTTGAAATATTGTTAATTCCCTTGTCAATTTTTATCTCTTTAGTGTTTACGATCTACAAATACAAGTGAAAAAAGCCGATGAGATCTCTTTCTGCTCTATCTCAGCAGAAAAAAAGCTCAATGGAATAAGTTACTGATTTTATGGCAGCTACCGCTCGTTAAATAGAACTAGATCCTTATCCCTTACACGTGACATAGCGTTATATGGCAGTTAGAAAAATAATTCTAAAAGTTGCCTTTTTATCGAATGAATGTAGTTCAATGTTGCAAAAATCATCATCGATCACTCTCATGTTCTTTTACGACAATGATTCAAACCGAAAACAGTTTATGTTTGAAAAACTCGTACAATATTATAATCCTACGAATTTTTGTTTAAATTCTATTAACCCTTTAACCGGTTTACCCGTACACCGTACGGCCTACTAAGAGTTTACAGTAATCGGTTTGCTCGTATGATGTACGGGCACTGATATTTTTTCCTTTCTGTCTTTGATTTACACGTTTATTTACAGTGAGATTGTTAGTGCTAGTTATTTTAAGAAAGGCAGTTTGTCCATGGTAGTCTAATGCTTCTTATCTGGGAATTTCTTTGTGGTAAAGGCAAGAATTGTTCTTTGAAGGCAGGAATTTAAGTCCTTGAAAGTTTTCTGTAAGAAACTGGGATCTGAAAGACAACGTACAGTTTGTTGCTTGAGAAGAAATGAAAATGGAAATATAATCCAAAAAAAAAGCTGATATATTTCTGTCTTCACTGCATTTTGTAAGACTTTATATTTTACTATGCCTCAATTGTTTATTTTTTTACATATAAATAAGGCCCTCAATCCTTTGAAAAGCAGGTGCAAACATGAACATTTTTTTTTTAAGCAGGATTGAAATCTTTTTAAGTTATATGAAATATTCTTCAGAGCATGTAGATTGTAATGATAAGAAGCAATCATTTAGGGGGGTTTGAGTTCCACAATCATAAAATAAAACGTGAGAGCTTTAAAACTGAAAATTAAAATAAAACTCTTCCGTTTTAGCATTCTATTAAGTATTAAACCTACTAGTTATATGCAATAAAAAATATGTCTTTTTTTAAACATTTGGGCAAAAAAATTGATTTTACTTAAGGAATTAAACCTCTAAGCTGTTAAATAATAAATAACATACTAAAATCTTCTATAAGATATTTAATTAGGTTAAATTATTACTCTTATTTAAATTAAACACTATTTATTTTAACAACACATGCTTTTAAGAGTTATGTAACGAATTTTCGCTTGTTCTTTTCAAAATGAAAAATTGTTAACAATTACACGATCAAAATTTTCTAGAACAGCACTCCAGTTAGACATACGCCACTAAAACTTATCCAACCCCCTAAACTTCAGGAAGAAACCAAAGTTAACAAAAAAGGAAGAAGAGGAGCCCTAGTCAAAAGCAATTACCGGACAATTGGAAATCCCACAGTATTTTCTCACCCTTTTTCTTGGAGAAATTTCCTCTCAGCAGCGCAGGACTTTCATCAGGCAATTAACGAATGCGAGGGCAGTTTCCGATATGAGATATATATATGACGGGGCACCCCCTGAGGGCGTCACCCTTCTGCAGCCGATTTCGATATTCGCCCCGGTGTAGAGTAATAACAAGTTTCTTTTTATTTACTCTGGCCTTAATGGCTTTCGAGAGGACCAGTGATTAGATCGCGGGTGAGAGGAGGAGAAGGGGTGGTCTGAAGTAATTGCCAGCGTCGGGCTATGATTTAGAAGATGGCGGCCAAGAAGGGGTTGATAAGAGGAAAAATGTGGCCTTGATTTTGAAGTAAGCTTGGATGATTTGAAAGCTGTTTGGTTTTGGATTACTTGATCTTTTAATTCGCTTGATCCAGTTCTTATTTAACTGAGAAGGATGATTTTCAATCTCTTTATAAGGTACTTAATCATTGCATTTCTTTTCAGTTCTAATGCAGGGTTTCTCTAAATAAATTAGAAATTTAGAAATTAGTTTTGCCATAATAGAAACTAAAGCTTAAACTTTGACTCGACTAAGAATAAATTAAAATGCTTTTTAAGCAAATATTTTTTTTTAAAATTCTTATTTATTTCAAAACAAATACCGTGTATTCCAGCGTATATAATGCACAGCTATACTTTCAAACTGCATTTTTTAAGTTTTAGAAATATTCACCTTACATGTAGATGTACTATATACACCGAAAGAAATATACACAGTACATCTGGCCGATCTTGTCTTTCAAAGTCTAGAAGTAGTATGTGAGTGGATAATAAAAGCATGGAAAGAAATTAAACTTGACATAATTAAAAAGATGACGATTATGAAAAAGGATTATTGATTTATGGACCACAGTAACAGTGATGGAGAAAAATGAAATAAAATCCAATGATATGCTTCAAGATATAATGAAAGACGAACACGACGAACTTTTCCCGTAATCCTATAACGAAATTCATAAGGTATGTAATTTCTTTGAAACGAGTAGTATTTAGATACATATAGCAATCTTTCATACTCATATTTTCTTGATTTTTAAGGCCAACATTTTTATATCCGGCGTAGAATGCCCGCTCCTAAATTTTGGTCTTATTTTTTGTTAAAAGTTCGCGTTAAACACCGGAATATATAGTAACTAAAACTGGTAGTATTAAGAAATATTTATAATAAATTTTGTTCCTTTTTCTTACATTAAATGATAGCTTTCCATTATTACTCACTTATATTAAATCTGAAGTTATGCTTCACGTAATCATTCAATAAAATTTACCTTTTGAGTTCATTGCTTTAAAGTGATTTTTTATTGCACTGGTAATTGTCAAAAGTAGCACAGAAGACAAAAACAGTTTTTTTTTTTTACCAATAAAAAATCTATACTAGCAGATGATATACATGTTCTGTAGATAAAAACACATCGTGAAAGTGTTATAACTAATTTTGACTTGCTTAGTCTTACATTCTTTTACTTTTTATGGTGAATGTTTTAACGTTGCAATTATAATTCAAGAACTAAGTTTATTTTAAAAATACTAGAAAATAATAGGTAATTTGAAAAATATGTCCAATAGCTGAATTTAATTTCTGATCATGAAAAATGATAAAAAAGAATTTCATTATTTTTTTGCTTTCCATGAATTTATGGATGGCCAATCTTGTTTTGCCATACTATAGATATGGGTTATGTCGAAAGTGAGAGAGATATTATTTATTTAAAAAAATTTACCACACACACATGGGTTTAAAAATGCTCATTACATCGGACACTAAATCAAAATATTGTAAATAATTGTGATTTACTTGGCTCTAGGCTTAAAGGAAATATGTATATTTTGAGATAAACTAAAAAATAAGGATATTTTTCTATCATTTTCTTGATAAGCAGTTGCTTGTGGCATCGCTCCTAGACATTGTTACATCCTAATTCTTATTTTTAATTTTATGAAATTAAGATTAACCTTTCGTTCGCGCGGATGATGTTACAGGTTCCTGTTACTAGCAGACATTAATAGTTTTTTTTACTTTGTAAATATGGATTCCCGTTTCTCAGAAAGTGAAATGTTACGGTTTCGATTATTATTTTTGTAAGGGATTATTTTTAAACTTTCATCCAATTTTAAGAGTTATTAAGATTTTTTCTTTTATAAAAGTTCTAGCTATAATAATTAAAAATAATTTAATTATAGTAAGAGTTAGATGTGGGAAAGGGGTATTATTTAAAATGCTATACGTAAACGATGATTGATTGCTCGGTTTAAAAGTTCACAGATGTCAGTTTTGGCTAAGCTTCACTAATCTTAAGGTTTCGATTAATATAGAGCTGGGAGGGCGAACTAGTGGCACGCGTACCATCAATGGCACGCGGCAGAATGTTTTGTGCACGTCAGCAATCAAAATGATTTGAATTTTATTTCAAAATAATAAGGTTCACTATGAAATATTACGAACAAACGCGGCCGGGAGCACGCTCGTTTTTTATTGTGCTGCCTTAGTTACGTCGTGGACTACAGTTGCTTATGATGCAAAATTTGTCTACGCATAGCATAGTCAATTTAGTTGAAACTACTGTAGTTTAAAGTTTGTGTTATATTTGCGATTTTTAACTGTTATTTAACATGGCTCGTTCAGCAAAAGAACAAAAAAAAAAAAAAAAATGCAAGATAGTAAGTGTAACAGAGAATTTCAAGTTAGAAATATGGCATTATTAGTAAATGTGACAACGCGGTGTGTGTTTTATGCTCAGGAATAGTGGTATGTAGAACATTGTCTGTTAAATGGCATTTTGAAACAAATCACAAATCCTCTTGTCAAAAAAGTGAACCACAGCAAAAATAATTAATTGTTTAGAAATCATTTGGCAGATGATTCCAATTCAGCATGCATTCTACAAAAAGCCATATCTTACAATCTTAATATAAGTTATTTGTCATCCAATCTGCAACAACAGAAGTCACACTAATGTTACTTTAATTTAAATTACACGTATAACTAAAATATTTACAACTATGAAATGCAAAAGGTATTTATTCGTAGTAAATAACGAGTTTTGAGTAGTTAGTATTTAGTTTTATTATTTTTCCACTAATCGCAAGTCAAAATTATTTGACGGCACGTCTATACCTCATGAAGCACTTCTTTAGAAAAAATGGTACGTTGATCCATAAAGGTTCGCCACCTCTGATATAGGCTTGTGCTATCATGTCTTATGATTGCAATTTTGGGGAACTATGGATTTTATTGGACAGCCGTAGTGCACTACAACATATTAGTGGCTGGTCCTCCACAAACGATGAAATTCTATTCTGGTCAAACTGAAGATCTCTTAGATCCACGATGTCCACCTCCAATGGATGCTATCACATGTTACCATTAGAGGTAATGAGATCGCTGATAGAGACCGGTCAAAGAGGGTAGCGAAAAACAGCTACTGGCACTTCGCTCACTTATCAAGTACTAATGCAATATCTAAACACAATTTAATATGGCGTATTCCACATACACACCAATAGTGCACAGGAATATCCCCTGTCTCTCTACCGGAAATCAAATGTGACCGTGGCTCCCAGACTGCTCTGATTATATTAACAAGGGACTTGGAATGTCTTTCCTTTGAAAGTGAAAGAAAAATCCACCTCTCTCGTAGAAATGCTGTGACCATCCAGCTTCACCGGATCACATTCTGAGATGCATTGGGCTTTCTAAGGGGGACGTAACATCAGATCCTCTTATTATTAAGATAGATTAAGAACCTTCTGGAGCTAACCTGTCATATGCCAGATCGTTCGAGAATAAGAAAAAACAACAATCTCTTGGTGAAAATGTGTTAGATAACTAATACGAAGATGTAATAAAACAGATTCCATTCACATTGCGACATAGCCATCCTGTGATGACTATGTCTTGGGTGATTCGCGTAAGCTAGAGGTGTGGGATTATCTAATTGATGAGACATTTTGGATTCTTAACACAACTTTTATTAAGAATAACTTATATTACTTAATTCTAATTAACAACTTTCTTAAAGTAAAAATGAGCCAACAATTAAACCTTATATTCAAGTCAGATCGCGCAACTAGATCACTTATCTTAATTATAATAATTTAACTGTCTAATCTAACTTCCTATACAAAATATTACCTTTTATAAAGTCACCTTCCTTCCTAGGTTGAAGAAATACCTATTACGTAATTTTAGATGAGAAGACCCAGGCTTTCTTAATCCTTATTATATTTTGAGGCAATGAGCGTATCCTTCTTCCAAAGCTGTAGGACGTCTAACCTTTATTCCAAACAATTCCACACTAAGTTATCTCTAGGCTTGCCGCTATATCTCATCAAAGCTTCTATCCTTTTAAAGTATATCTCATTTGCATATTCGATCCGTTTCTCTTCTTGGTATTGGGTTGGAAAAGTTTTGCCATTAATCGTGGCCGTCAAAGAACTTAGGAGTTATGTTAGAAGAAGGACGCGAGAGACGTCACAACATATTCTAAGTCTCTCGCGGAAACAACGTTATTACTAAGTTGTAGTGAACAACAGGAATCTCAGATTCAGCATGGTAAATGAGATATATCATAGATAAAATAAGAACAGACAAGATGTCAGCAAAACATAATTATTCTTAAGGGATTGGTTGATAAGACAATAAACTGAATTTTCTTTAAATATTTTCAGTTTCCAAGTAAATGTAAAAGTTTCTTTTATGATAAATTTAAATCACACAGAAAAGTAAAATTTTTTGAACTTATAATTCTATAATAATAATGCAACTTGATGTTTACTTAGCTCCCGATTTAGCAAGAATTGATCCCTACTACCACGCATTAACACGGATATGCTGTATGTATATGTGGAACGGTGTCTCTGGGGTAATGGTGAATTTTGAACAAAATACAGCATTGCAACCAAGTTAAGCAAACAATTCTTTTATTAAGATAAAGAAAAGCAAATATTACGCTACTTACAGCATTTAATGATTTACAAGAAGGATAAAAGACATTTTGAATAGAGAGCAGGGTTCACCTGTGAGGGGGGAATGCTAAACATGGTTAAGCATAAAAAGGGGTCTGCTTTGTTTTTGAAAACAAAACAACTAAAAGGGTGTCGAACCTCACTCGTTCATGATCGGTGTAAAGTGATTGCTCAGGGGCCATATGGCGTCTGACGTCATCGCGCATGAATTCTTTCGTTGGATAACGAAATCCTTCTAGATTTGGTTTGGTTTGACTGGCGTCTTCATCTCTTACAATCAAAATGTATAGCAAATTAAAAATATTTTAATTAATTATTTGAAACTATTTTAATACTATTTCCACGCGCGCACGCACACAATCGAACCTGTTTTTGTGCCGTCCTTTCTTATGCGATTTTATTCTTGTGCGACCGCATAAAAAAAATTTCTGCAGTATTTTGACGAATTGGCTTGTTATTATATTTGGCTTGTTATTGGCTTGTTTTAACGAATTGGCTTGTTTTTGTGCGGTGTTTATCAATCGCACAAAAACAGGTTCAACTATATATATAATTCACCAAACTTTCTTTGATTCAACATATTAAATGCGTATACATAAATTATATATATATATATAATTGAAGAGCCAAAGTTTTCTATTTCAATTACAAATTACCTCGTTATAAGTTCAGAAATAATATAATACCAAAGATAAAGTTATACCCAAAAATATTTTTCATTTTAAGTTTAGTCTCAATCCATCTGAATGTTTAAAGGAAATTTTATTTCAAAAATAAAATCTGCACCATACTAGTTAAATATTACAGAAAATCTTGTTACATTGTGGTATTCCGAAGTACGAGAATGTAATATTTTTGTATTCCATACATAAATACAGTAAGCTAATGGAAAAATTTTCAGAGTTTGCAATACTTGCAGTTGAATATGTCAGAAAGTGGGATCTGTAAATATATAAAATGCATTTTTCTATTCTGACATGTTATATAAAAATATAGGTAAAAATGGTTAGTTTAGAAAGTAATTCATCACCGTTACTTGTCAAAAGGTTGTGGAAAACTAAAATTTTAAGCAAACTCTTCACGTTGCCTTTAACTTTGTATTTGATTTATGAACTTTGGATTTTTGTGTGAAATAATATATTTATTCTTCTGAAGTTTAAAAATTCGAAATAACTTATTTTATTTGGAATCAGTGTTAGCATTGAAATTTTAATAACGATGAAAGATGACAAATATCAATTTTATTTTTTTGTTAGTTCAAACTGAATTCTACCCGATGTGTTTAGATTGATGAGTAAAAAAGGTAAAATATATTCATTTATACGTATCTTATTAATTAGTAATGGCAGGGTAAATTATTAGAATAGTTAAAAAGCTTTTGAAAGGAAATTTAAATAATAAAAAATACGAATGTCATTTTTTTACTTAAAGAATACTCTTAAAAGTTAAAGTACAAAGAGTAATTAAATTATTCAGATTGCAGAAATTAAAAGTTCCGGAATAATTATAACTGCTTTGATAAAAAGTAGTTCATATTTTTTTTTCTTTTTCGGAATGGATTTTGCATATTGGCTACAAAGAATTTGCAGACAAGGCAAGTCCCCAATTGTGAGAACATTTCATGGTGGTACCATCTGGTGGCGGCCCTCGCTACAAATTTAGATGCTTGAATTAATTTTAATTCAAGCTCTCGTAGGATGATAAATATTTCCGAGAGAGCCAGAGCCAAATTAATACTCAAAAGTTTTTTTTTTCATGCTACATAATCATATAACATGTGTGCCTACGATTTTCGCATGCAGAAAAATTATCTATTCCACCTAACTATCGACTATTAAGGCTTAAGAAGCGTGCACGCAACCTAGCTGACAGTAGTTCATATAATTTGGATTGATTTTAAACAATAACTTCTAATTACAGGGTTAATATTAAGCGATTGATGTTGATACAGATAATAAAAGTATTTATTGTTTTAACATTAATGATACATCAAACAGATAAATTAAGTATTATTTTACTATTGTGAACTCATTCTGCTGCTGATGTACATCATAATTTGGAGTTAAAGCGATAGATAAATGATCAGGATGGTGCTAAAATGTATGAGTATAGTGCATCCGATATTTTTCCATTTTACTTATATATAGCGTAATTACTAATTTTTTAATTCCTGCAACAGCAAGATTTAGTTTGTTAGTTAAATCGAAAGAAATATATACCAAAATTCTTTTTTTTTTAAAAAATTATATTAATAGCTTTCATGTACATTGTAGTGATTCAGAGGTTGGTACAACTGATAACCATTCTTATTGAAATGACTAGTTTTTTTTTATAAAAGTTCTGTAGACGTTCCCATTACGCTTCAACTTGAAGGGCTTTTTTTATTTGCAACTTTAACTCCTTGAGCTAGTTTAAAACCAAATGGTATATGTTAAGTAATAATTGTCTGCATCTGAATTAATTTACATTCAACTAACACGAATGAAAAACACATTTTAACCATCCATGCAGTTTTCATTATTTTCTTTTAACTAAAATCTTTTCCTTATGTTTTTGTGACTTTATTAGGGATTCAAATCTATAAACGTCATAGACTATCTCCATATTGCATAATTGATGTCGAAATATCATCGATATTCCAGTGAATTGAAATTAAAAACGTTTTATTTAAAATATAAAATTTATGCACTTAATAGACGCGAAGTCATTCCAGAGGATTTAATTGGAAACTGTAAGCCCTCTCTTTGATAAATTATCGGAAAAACCTTTGGAATAATAATAATAATATATATAAATATTATCACCATTACTATCATTAATATTTATTATTATTATTGGAAGAGAGACAGATCATAAATATTCCTAAATCCGTTCAGCTTATGACGTAAATACTAATGCTTAATAGTGGTTAGATTTAGGCTACATCCTTACAATTTCGAGACCAGTAATATATCATCGGGTATCATTGAAGTGGATTAATAACGTAGGAATTATTTTCTTTGAAAATTAAGAAGAAAAAAAAATTGAAATTAAAAAATAATTTAAGGCTGTATTTTGGTAAACAAATTATGAACTTTCCCTGAGAAAGTACAGTTTTTAAATGAAAATTTTACCGTGCCATTGACATTAAAATAAGGGAGATTTTTCATATACAGGGTGGTTTTTTCTTAAATTGACACTATTCAGATCCGCTTATAGCTCTATCTAACAACCGCAATGGCACTAAACTTGGTACGGGGACTAATAAAAACACGGGAAATAAGATTGTGTACAAAAAATAGTTCTAAAAAAAGCCGATAGGCGTATTTATGACTCTGTACAATGCAAAAAGTATTACAAAGAAGAAGAAAAAATAAAGACACATACAAAAGGGCAACGAAATATTTCGTTTATTCACTATATTCACTTCTCCGATGAGGAATTCAACCACATTCAATGTGTCCTCCGTTCCTAAAGACTGCACCGTAAACTCTCTGCACAACTTTTGCAACGAGCATGCGCAACTTATCACAGGGATATATTAAACACTGTCTGTAATATGTGTATCAAAAACGGTTCCCTGTGATCCTTCAATGATTGCAGTTCCAACATCTGTTGCCGCCTCTACTGACACAGGTTTACGTCCTCTGAATGGACGAAGAGTCAATGGCTCTGTTTTTTGAACTTCCTACTCATTTCTTTTGAAGCGATTAAGGTATCCGACTACGTTCGGAACCGTGATTATGCAAAAGCGTATAAATGGATAATATTTATGATATTTAGTGTCACTTAGATTAGAAAACGTATATAAAATTGTTTTAAGAATATTATTACAATAAAAAATTATTTAAGTACAATATTTTGACAAAAAATGAACATAGAATGACCCATTTTCAAAATATTCTCCTTTTGTGAAAAATGCTTCTATTATAATAATATTTTGCCCGTATATAGCTCAGACCTCTGTACAGAGGCTCAACTAGAATTTTTAAAACATATAACTGAGAAGTGGATTTATCCATATTTTGCTACAACAGAGGGGAGAAAATTTTAAGAAAAAAATGCCGATAATTAACTCTAAAAATAATGTGAATTTTTCAAAAATCCTAGTTCAGACTCTCTGGAGAAGTGTTTACTCTATATAAGCGCGCGCGCGCGCGCGATGTATTATTATTATGGAGATATTATTATTATGGAAAAATATTATTATGGATTCTGATTTAACACCCATGTTTTCTGCTGATTCTCAGTTTCACAAGCTATAACAGTACATGGATTCCGATTTCTGCGATTTCTGGAAATAATTTTTTCCTCACCGAATCGTACTTTTGATGACATTATAGTCTGCATACCAAGAGTGGTGCCATCAAGCTGCAGGTGTTTCTCAATGGAGTCGTTTTAAAAAAATCATCATGTATAAATAAGGATGTTACTTCGAACATACAAGAAATTGAGAATTTTAAAACTCTTTAATACATATTCCACGAAGTGTCTAAAAAAATTCAATATAAATTTAGAAGTTTATTTCAAATGTTTCAGATCTAATTAGCGATAGAACAGGATATAAAGTTTTAGCTATATTTAAATTCTCTTAGAGTCTCATGATTTTGTGATTACATTTAAACCACTATTATTACTTTGAAGTTCATGGATTTTTTTTTAATTTTGTATTCTATTACGTAATTAAAACGAAACGCAATGACAAATTTAATTACATAAAAGTGTTGTATTATTGAAACAGATAGAATAACAACGTATGGTTTAATTATGTTTTTCACAATTAATAAAAAATGCTGTAATAAATTCAAATTATAACTTCATGTTCGATGAAATTTGTTAAGTATATATGCAATGTCACTGCATGTATAACACATACTTATTCAGATGTTGCATAAATATAGATTACAAAATTGAAAATTTGATTAGATATGATAAATGTATATACATTAGATAATTTTCACACACAATGTAAAATTCAGACATTTAAAGCTTTATTTTAATTCCATTAAAATATGATAATGTTATAAAATTTTTAAGAGAACTTGCATATGTAAGATGTTGCCCGCATATAAGAATTTATAAAATAATTTAAATAATATATTCATTCAAAATTTTCTCTTGGACTTCGTGTATGACGCTATATTTATTTTGCAGTTTCTTAAGAAATTCGCTTTTAAACGTTTACACATTTACATTTGTATTAAAACAAATTTTATATTGAAATTCATGTTTGACTTTAAAGTCACGTCAGAATTTTTATTAGATGTGGCCCAGGATGACATTTATGCATTTAAGACAATTTATATTTACAATTATTCCTACATATTCTAAAATTTCCCATTTTATTGCTTTTATACACTGGCCTCCAAAAGTTAAGGAACAACTGGTTTTTTGCGCCTTATTTGCAAATGAATGAATGTAGAAAAACCATATCTGGATGACATGAGCACGAAACAGTTATGTATTGACTGCAAAATAGAATTTACATAACAAACATTCAAAAATGATTTACAACAAAAAAAGGCAATCTCACTGAAAAAGTACATTCTTGGAAAATAATAATCGCAGTTTTATGTGGTAAAATGTCATAGAAACATAACAAAAATGAATTTTAATAAGGTATATGCCTATCCCTTGTTTGAATGCATTGGCGGTATCGAATTTCCATGCTGTCAATTAAGTTGTCGGCTACCGAAATGGGGGAAGCGAAGACCAGACACGGAGTAAGTTTTGTTCAAGCTCTCCTAAAGACCTTGGAAGAGGACTTAAAGCATCAATCTGTCTACCAAGATAGTTCCAAAGATTCTCTATCGGATTTAAGTCTTGATATCGAGCTGACCATTCAATTCGCTCCAAACAAAGACCTTCAAGATATTCCTCAACAATTACAGTTCAGTAAGGTCGTGCACTATCATCCATCAGAATGAAGTCATTGCCAATTGTACCGACATACGGGCGCACATATGGATCAAGTATCTCATCGCGATATCTCACACCACTCAGAGTTTCACCCTGGAACACATGCAGGTCAGTGTGATCACCGAGGAGATCCCTGCCTAAACCATTATTCCACCAACTCGGTAACTGTGTCTTTTAACAGTGTTGGATTGATGATATCTGGTGCTTCGTTCCCTCCAGATGAACAGACGTCCTGAATCGCTCTCCAGTGTGAATCTAAACTTGTCTGTAAAGAGTACAGAAACCAATCGCTGTCTGATCCAGGAAACGTGTTCTCTTGGCCAAGATATGCGGGCCCTTCTCTGTCGTCTGTTGAGGGGTACACACACAACTGATCATCTTGCATAGAGGACACTTCACACCATACTAGGGAATATTATTCTCCCTGATGTTACAGAGTGGTCTGCAAAAAGTTGCAGCACAGAAATCCTTCTTCTTTGGGCCGAAAGAGCGATAAAATGGTCTCCTGCAGGTGTTGTAGCTTGGGGTCGGCCTGGAACATGTCTTCTGCACACAGATGCTTCAGTTTGACATTGATTCCAGAGACGGTGGACCATACTACGAGATACATTAAGACGACTAGCAGCATCAGCCTGTGACAACCCTATTTCCCTCCCTCCGACCGCCCTCCGCCTTCACGAATCTGGCAAACGGCTTCTATCAGACATTGCGAGACCCCACTTCCTATTGTCAACAAATGTGCTAACAAAAGTTGTAAATCAACACAAGTTACATGCGTAATTATGAAAGCCTGATACATGCATATTTGTCTCTCACTCATATATATATGTTCTTTCCTATTAAAAAAAAGTGATAGCTGTGTTGTTTTTGCATAAATTTGTGTAAAGTTCATTTTTATCATTTATATAAACTATATTGTTACTGTCATTTTTTTTACGGTGAGCTTCGCAAAAACATATTGTTCCTTAACTTTTGGAGGCCAGTGTATATGCAAGTTATGATTTAAAAGAACCAAATGTTTTTTAAAAATATATATAGGAACAAAAAGGAGACATAATAGGAGAAAAGATTTAAAGGTTAACTCTAAAGTTAGATTAAAGGAGGTAAGAGCTCTGCTGCTTTTTTACATCACGTCAGATTACGACGTCAAAGCGGCAGGAAATCTACCAGCAAAAAAAAAAAAAAAAAAGAGGATCCAGCCCAGTTTCAAGTTTTAGTGTCTATTGACAGCCAGACTCCTCTGCTCGTGATGTTATAGGGGATACTATAGATGGGTTAGATAATACAATAGACTGGGATAAAAGGGATATACCACATATATTACTGTACCTAGATATTCTATTTATTTACTCTGTATTCTATGTAGATATTCTACTAATCTATTCTGTAAAATATATTTAAAAAGATGATGGCAACGAGTGAAAATTAAAAACGAGAGTTGAAACTGAACGAGATTCGAGAGGGAACGAGAGTTTTGGAACGAATTTATTGTTTATAAATAGAGAAAATTGTATTTTGTGTGTATTAAGGGGTTAATTGATAACTAACCCCTTAACTGCCACCTGCGTATATATATGTCTCGTTTAGCCGGTGCTTAAGGGTGTATATATAATCTTTTCGAAATACGATCCCTTTCTTTGTACTCTATCAGTTTAGATATTCCGAAGACTTTTGAGTGAAATAAAATGACCTTGACAGTGTTTGTGAAGGATTTACTTATTTCAGAGAAGGATTTGATTATTTATAACTTTTCTTCGCCTCCCCCCAATACACTACATATGTGTGTCTATTTGAGAAACGGTGGCATTGGGGAGCGAATCGCG
>BMAV01017321.1:0-59153 GCA_019973955.1 Trichonephila inaurata madagascariensis | reverse complement strand
TTGAGACATTGCCATCCTGTGATGACCATGTCTTACCGGTTCCGCGTAAGCTAGAGGTGTGGGATTATCAAAATGATGAGACATAATTCTTAATACAACTTTTATTAAGAGTAACTTATAATACTTAAATTCTAATTTTTGACAATTATTAATTAAAGTGAGAGTCGAGCCCAAAGTAAATCACGTATTTAAGTCAGATCACGCAACTAGATCATCTATCTCAATTATCCTAAATAATCCTGTTATCTAATTACTTATATCTAATATTACCTTTTCCAGTCTGGTCCCTTGACCTAGAGAATATAATCTATAACTTTATATTTGAAGATTCTTGATCCGCAATGCAGCTAATTCTTGACTGCCTATTCTTGGTCCGCAAGATTTCACACTAAGCTTTGTCACGCTATTGATCAGAATGATTCCACACTACAATCTCTGAGCCTGCTACGCTATGCTATCTATGCTATTGCTATGTTTGCCGCGCTATCCTTTTATAGTATATCTCATTTACATATTCGATCCTTTTCTCTTCTTGGTATTGGGTTGGAAAGGTTTTGCCATTAATCGTGGCCGTCAAAGAACATAGGAGTTATGTTAATCAGAAAGACGCGAGAGACGTCACAATATGTGTGTCTATTTGAGAAACGGTGGCATTGGGGAGCGAATCGCGTAACTTTTAATATGTATTTAAGGGTTTAATGATTAATTACAGAATCAAAAGAACGCAAACTTTCCTGAATTATTTTCCTCGATTGTGCCAGATATTACAATTGTAAATTCTATATAGATATTCTATTCATCTATTCTATACTCTTTCTAGGTATTCGACTTATCTATCTATCTACATATATATAAATGGAAATTTGTATATAATTTATTGTATATAATTATATGGCATATGTATTTTTTTATGGAGAAGGGTTTTGGCTATCCTCTTTGTTGTAGCTCCCCACCAGGTGGCGCTACAGCATATCAACTTCTGAACCGTTCAATCAATCGTCAAATTGCCAACAAGGTCGCCAAAAAGGATGCCAACTTGGCTCTATCACCAATATTTCTTTATGTTTCTATTGAATCGCCATGATAATGCAAGGAACGGCGGTTCTTACGAATATTGCAATTTTAACATAAAATAATTACAACAGAAAGAAATATTAAAGTATTGCACATCTAGATATTAACTATTTACACTATTTTAAGAATTCGTTACACAAAATTTGTAACTATGTCTTAGTTTTGCTGAACAGAGACTAGCTTAGGAAAGTGTTTTCGAAAATCTACCCACGAGAGAGTTATGGGACGTTATATATAAATAAAAAAAAATTTATCTCTCCTTTTTATCAGCTATTAGATCTGCAGACTTAGAATTCAATAAATATGGTTTTTTTGTTCAGCTGAGATATGCAAAAAGCTTTTCTATTGTTTAATTTGCAATACACATAAAATTAACTCATTAAAAATTTCTTTATCCGACAATCCGTGTTATTTAATTTTTCAGTTCACCCGTGCAAAGAACGGGTATACCAGCTAGTCTATTCTATACTCAATCAAGGTATTCGATTTATTTATCTTATTGGATATTTTATTGCTCCTAAATGTTCTTTATATTCTAAGGTCTCTTAACATTCTGTTACTTCATTGTTTTCTATCCAGATATTCTACTATTTCATACAAAATTAACTATTCAACACGAAAATAAAATAAATCATTACTCAATAGAGTTTCCTATCGCTGATGTCATAAGAAAACAAAGTCTATATCAAAACTCTTTTAAAACATCCACGCATTGAAGACTATAAAAGAGGAGGAAAAATATGAAAAGTTTAGCCCACGTGTCTGTAAAAGCTTTATATTCATGTCGAAAAACTGTGAAGCAGCCATGGACGCAAGTCAATCTATAAAGAACACTTTTCCCTGTTTCCTTCCTTTTTTATGTGTTGCCTTTTGATGTTCATCTTCTGGTTCGATGAGGTCTTCAAGCGCGCGAAAACTTGCAACACGCAACAAAATGTGTTCCGGAACAAAAGATAAATGGAGGTTAAGGCAAAAAGGACGAAAAAGAAATAAAACTATCGCATCGGGAGATCTCTTTGAAAAGGTTTTAGGAGGAGATTTTATGATTTTGTTTTACGATTTCACCTTTTATAACTTTAACCCTCTTTTCTCCTTTCGAAACGCAGTTACTGAGAAGGATATATGTATGGTATCAAATCATACTCTGCTCTGGGATCCTGTTAGAGCTAACAAGTTTATGTACTTCATCCTTTAAATGTCTTGATGCTTGCTTAAGTTTTGGAAGTTAAGTAGCTGGTGTAGAGTACATAAATTCTGGGAAGTCTTAGTTGACATTATTTGATTAAAAAATGAAACAAAAAATAATCAAGTCATATTAGTAATAGTTAAACATTTTTGTTACTCTTGTATTTATGTATTACTTCTGGTTATCATTTTTATAAAGATTCAGCGTAAGTTAATTTGAAACATTTTTAGTATATATAATATGTACTATTATAATGTATCTACTATTAGCATTTAGTTTATTTATTGGGATTTTTCGTGTAAATTTCAAGAATAGCTCAAATTAATGAAATTAATAAAAATTCATTGAAATATTTTCTTTTAAATTAGTTTTGGAAATATACAGCCCCCATTCTAATATGAAGAAGCTGGGCTTATGTATATAAATATATTAAACTACAGTTTTAGTTGCATTTACCTTACAAAAATTGATTTTCATAAGCTTAATCTGAATACTATATTTTTAATGTTATTTAGAAAAGCGTGGTACATACATAGCGTCACATTACACTTTTTGCAAAAAAATACCTGTTTTATTTTGCAGTTTACACATTGGCATCCATGTTAGTTTATATATATATATATATATATATATATATATATATATATATATATATATATATATATCCAAAATCCTTCTTTTATTTCTTCAGAAGAGGCATACTCATTGCTATTTTCAGAGTTTTAAAGTTTCTTCGACATATAGCTCATAAAATTAGCTGAGATTTGCCAATGCTATGTGTTCTGGATTGAGGATAGACAAATATAACGCCTACTTTCCCTTAGAAAATTTACAAAACAGATTTTTGAAATTTTTTGGAAAATACAGATTATATATAAATGAACTTATAGTTATAGTAATTTTATATTTACTTATAATTAATTATAATTATAAGTAAATGTAAAAGCTTTCACACACCTATCTGTTTTATCTATAAATTGCAATATAAATACTAGAAAGGAAATAGTCCAATACGTACACAAAATGAACACTTTAGCATACATCACAAAACTAACACATCCGAAGTGAAAACCCTTTTCTGTTATCTTGGGTTAGAAATTAAAACCCCTCAAGGAATCAGTGAACTTATAGAAAGATATTTACTGGGTGTCATCAAAAGACAGTGAGTGTTTATTAACTCCGCACTTAAAGCAGCATGAGAGTTATCGACAGCGGGCCTCGACTGTTAACAGTGGTTAAGTGACGAGGTCGACTCCTGAGCTGACACCCCCTCTCCAAACATCTATCCAACAGGAGGACTCTGAGTATCGACAGATTTAAAGTGCAACTGGCCCTCTACGTGGTGTGTTTTTAGTGGCATCAGGACTAAAACCTACGACCACTCCTAAAGAAGGTAAGACTCGGTATTAATGAGTTAATGTACATTTTAAAAACTATTTAAGACTGTTCGAAGGAACACAAGAAAAGCATGTAGTACGAAAAACTCAAGTACATATTAATGTAAAAAGTATCCATTTAAATATATTAATAAAACTCTGATAATGCAGCCTTTTTCAAGAGTATAAGCCAATTTATTAATTTAAACTTAATTTAAATTTTTCCATCACTTCTGAAATTATGCTTCTGAATCAAATTAATTACATACGAGTTTATATACTTATTACGTATATAAATAATTTTATTTAAAACATTACTTATTGTATTATTAACAATAGTTATGTCGTAATAAAATACTTTATTCCTATAAACTAGCTTTCATGAAACGTCAGTCCTTTATTAATTAATTACAAGTATTTAATAGAATTAAGTTTTTAAGTGTTAATGTATACGTGAAAGCACCAACTATAAGAGAGAGAGTTCCCTCGTGAAATTAATTTCTTTAAAGTTTTGCATATAATTTTTTACATTAGTAACTTCAAAAAAAGAAAAAATATATTTACTGTCTCGATTGTAAATGTTCTAAATCTAAGATTTTTTTTCAGTTTATAAAAAAGGTGAGTACTACTAAGAATTTTATGGTACAACTATATTAAACTTATGGAAATTTGTAGAAATTTACACGAATATACAAATTATATATAAAAAAAAATCTACGGTAAGAAAAATATAAAAATATCTAAAATATCCAAATTTTCCCAAAATCTCCCTCCTTTTTACCAAGTTCAAAAAAGTAATTTATACATAATTTATTAAGCCCTTTTGTAAAATTGTATGACATTAAATATTTAAAAAAACACTTGGAAATACATAAAGAACTCAGCAATTGAATTTTTTATAAATTTTAGAAAAAGTATTCCTATTGTTTAAATTAAAAAATGAATAAATAAATTTTTTTTGTTGAGATAAAGGCAAAAAAATTTCAAAAATGTATTTAAAAATAATATTAACAGATTAAGCGAAAACTACTAATTAAAGAAGCAATTAAAAAAGTTCTCCTAAATTTTTTTCAACGTTTAGTGAAAGCTCTATTTAAAACGGAGTCAATACAATACAATTGTGTCTTGAAACAATCATGAATGATACTGTATCTTAAAATATTTTAGACTTTGACTTTAATTAGAGTCACTTTAAAACACATCTAGAATAATTCTCTTTCGTTCCAATTATTTCGGATAAAAATTCTAAGACTCACACACTTCTTCTCTGTAGCACTACGCATTAATCTGTTTGTATCAGCCATTTTCCTAATTAACGCCATTTAGTAGACGGTATTTACCCATTTATCTCACGTATCGTAAGTCAGAAAAGATTTATGCGGGGGAACATGTTAATTGGTCATTTTGCCTTGTAAATCTAATCAACACTTCAACAAAGTGATATTTTACGAATAAATAGGGAGGATGGGAGATTTGATATATCTATAAAGTCGTACTTTTCCAGGAATTTATCGTTTTGTTGAGAACTCTTTAAAATATGAGCCTTTATTTGTAACATGCCAAAAATATTGCTCATTTGAGGAAATTTAGATCACAGTGTTTAGGTTAATAATTTGACTATGCATTTGAGGGCATTAGTTGGGTAATAGATTTAATGTCGTGTTGGTGTATCATTAGAATTATAAATCTTATTCGAATTATCCCTCTTTAGAATGAGATGAGCTTTCACCTACAAATGGTTGTTTGAATAGAGGAACTTTATTATTCATATTCTCCAAGATGATTGTAATTTTAGTTATTTTATAACGCTTTTCTTAGCTTCACCTGTATGTAACGGAATCTTTGAACTCGATTTTTATACCACTTTAAATGGTCAGATTAATTCGAAATTCTGCACACTTTTCAAGTACCAATGACTATGTAATAATTTAATAACTTTGTTCCGTTTTTCTAATCAGGTTCATTAGGAGTAAAGATTTTCCATTTCTAGATTTGATGACTAATTCCAGATTTGGCGACTAAAAGATTGTTACAACCCCAAAGCAAAAACGCGTTCATGGTTAATTTTAATACAACAAACAAACAAGAAGTGTTCTTTGTTTGAAAAAAAATGGAAATAAAAAGACTCGAACATGTGAAAAAATAATTTATGTTCTAATTGCTTGAAATTTTATGTACGTTATGTTGGTTATTATTATGTTGTAGCTGATGCAAGTTTCAGAGAGATTATTGAGCTCTTTTTAGACAAAAAAAATCGTTGACATTACACCTTCTTCCACATTAAATATTTCAAACTTAGCTCTTCCAGATTTTCTTCAGTTGGCTGATCCTACATTTTGCAAGTCAGGATGCCAATGATGTATTGATAGGATGCCAATGGGTATTTCAGATTCTAAAAAATGACGCATTTAAGATTAATTTATCAATAAATAAGTGATGGTTTAAAAACTAAAAAAGCACGCTTTTATTGTAGATCGAACTAAAGAATGACAAATAAATTATAGTTTATATTATATTATAGAGATCCGCTACAAAATAGGTTTGGAGAAAATCGACTCCCAAGTGACACTGAGAGGGATCGAGGGGCGTAATAGATAAATATTTCCGTTTTTCAACTATTAAACCCATCAGCTTGAAGATTAGAAGGTATGTTCCTTTCATGGAATAGATTTCCTCTAACAAAGAGTTTTGCGAAAACCGACCTCTAAAAGAGTAGGGTTGCGAGGGGTTAAGGAGAGTTATAGAAAAATTCCTGTTTTTGAATTTAACCCATTTACTTGAAATTTGTTGAGCACGTTTCTTTAGTTAATAGAGTTCCACTAAAAATGGATTTTACGGAAATCAACTCCAAGGGGAAGCGGGGGAGTTATTGGGGTGTATTGATAGACAAAATTCCCGTTTTCGAATACTAGAATTATAATAATAAAATCTGGTTGGCATGTTTCTTTTGTTGAATTGAAACCCGCTAAGAATGCTCTCAACTGGGTTACGGGGCGTATTGATGATAAAAATTTCCATTTTTGCTCTATTAGATTTAGACTTGAAATTTAGCACGCATGTTTATTTTACGGAGTAGAGATCCACTGAGAAAATTATTTTGGCGGAAATTCAGTTGATTATTGGATTTAGCGAGCGCAAAAAATCTTTCTACTTCTATTTTAGATATTAATAGAAATTAGAAATTATAATTTCTTTCCTTTTTGTATCAAGAGGCGAGAGAGAGTTAAGGTTATAAATATATTTTTTAATACAATCGAATTCTTAATTCTAGATCTCAATAATTCATCAAAATATGTAAACAGTATATATTTATGCAACATCGTGAAATACCCAGTGAAGCGGATGGGTAACGGCTAGTATAAGGATAAAATGATTAATGAGAAAATTAATGCCATTATGGTGGGTGCCTTGTACTATATTTTTACACTAACTCTGTATTTCGAAATTGACCTAGTAAAAAGCTATAACAATTGATATCGAACAACTCACGCTTTTACCACAATGACATTAGTTTTTCTCGTTAATCATTTTTTTCTTAAGTTAAGAATTATTTTTTACTTTTTAGTTCGATTAACTATAAAAGCATACTTCTTAGTTTTTAAACAATAATTTATTACTCTTCCGATAATTAATTCATTTTAAAGTCAGATTGGAGGGATAGTTATAATATTTAGGCTGATCTTTAATTCGGCACAATATTTAGTAAATAATTTACTTGATCTTTTGAAAACTGCTTAATGTTGAAGATTATTGAGTCAGATACCATTCATACGCGTTATTTATGAAGAATTGAGGTAAATGAGCGCAATTGTGTAGTTAACAGAGCTCACACCCACGCACAGTCATTGTTATTGTGTTATGATAATAATCTCACACCACGAGCAATTGTTTTTGAAGCATCGTAAAATACTGAGATACAGGCAGCATCTTTAACTTTAAACCAAATTTTGATGAATTACTGAGTAAAAAAAATGAGCAATTTATGACCTTTGTCAAGAAAGCTCTGCGTACTGAGTACGAACCAACTGGCTGTGGCTAGCTTTCGGTAGACCTTACGGTGTACGAGTAAAGCAGTCAAGGGGTTACAAAATTCTTCATAAAATGATTAAGGGGTTTTATTTAAGAAATAATTGAATGATTGTTTATTAACATAACGTTATGAAGCAACAGGATGGGGTTCCTAATTTTGAATCACGATCAGAGTTAACGCTTATTTAGCCTCCATACATGGCTAGTTTTTAGTGATACCAGTTTTAGAACCTACAATTTGACAAAAACAAAACCAGACACGTGTTCATGACCCTGACTTTTTGATTACCGTGGCCATTTAAATAAAGGGAAGAAACAATATATGTGAAAAAAATTTGATTTAATTTTTCTTAAAAATTTTATTTCAGTAAAAAATTCAATAACTTGTATTTAGGCACACATTTTTTCTTAGGTAATTCAGCAAGTTCTTGTTTTAGAGTTATAAAAAATGTAATTATAAAACCAATACTCGTATGATCAATAAAATAAACAACTTGACCTTTTTATTCACATTTCTTAACAATACTCTCTTGATTTGCTGTAACGGGAGTATAGGACAGGAACTTCAATATAACGTAAGTTCAAGAACTGAAAATTCGAGAAGGTTCTGTCGTTTCATGGAATCGGGTTAATGAAATTCCCCAGAGTACTTTCACGGATAATTAATTAACTGTTGAATTTCATTCATCACTTTATTTTGCATACGTCTGGCCCCACACTGGTGAGTGCATCAATTAATCTAACTCTTTTATTTTCAGTAAATGATGTTAAATAGCATCCTGGTTGCTGTTATCATTTCATTATGTTATCAAAATATCTTTTGAGTTAAAGTGTTGGACCAGGTTGAAAAGGTGTTTATTTAGGTGTTAGATATTAAGGCCACATTAGAAAAAAAAAGAATTACAAGTACTGAGGAAGAAAAAAGAATATGATGCCTAAAACTGGTGAATTTTTATTTGTTTTTCTATAATATTTACTTTATATAACATATAAGAATATCTTTTAAATATGTTTTTTGAAAAATGAAATTTTTACGATAATTTGTGCACGAAGAATGGTATGTCACCAAAATAATTCAATGAAATTTGTAGTACTTTTGTTATGATATCTTTTGAATGTAACGAACCGCAGGTTATAAGACAATTATATGTAATGACTTCTACATTTTTAGCTTAAAACATAAAGTAATTTTGACGAAAAATCCTTAACATCAAATTAGACCTTATAAAATATTTATTTCTATAAATACTTTTTACCCTAGGGTTTGTGACACTTCAGAGGGATCAAGAAGTATATAAATGAAATTAAAATTACGTTATATGTCCAATGTGTTTGTATTTATGCTGTTTTTCTTAAAATTGAAAATTTTACTAACATTTTATAAATATACTATTTTTTCAAAAACAAGGGGTAATATTTGTTATTTATTTAATAATTATGACTCTTTAAACCTATTTATGTTCTTCAAAATAAAAAAAGTCATCTGAAAATCTATGTTTGAAAAATTGGTATCCGAAGCTTGTCGGATGCCTTAATGCACATTGAATTTAAATATCCATTTGAATCCACATTTATGCCAAGAAAAGTGGTTGACATCTATTAGTTCATCCATGAATTTTGTCTTTACTTTGTTTTCTTACTTATTATATATTTCCTTTAATACTTTTTGAAAATTTTGTCTTTGTTTTTGTTCTATCCTCATTTTGATAATTTTTGTGCTACCGACGCAAAATTGAAGAGTAAGGGAAATATTCTTGAAAATATTAATAATATTTTTTTTTAAGCTCACTTAAGTTGTCGAGTTACATTTTATCCCTCACTGACGTACAATTACATAATGGAGATATACATAGGTAACACATTCTTGAATCCCTCATAATGGTTACATCAATAATACTCTAAAGGCATTGTGGAAAAAAGATAGGTTTATGCCTTATTGTGATCATACCTTTTTCTCACTATATTTAATTTTTTAACATTTCCATTTCATTTCTAATTAAATAAAAAAAAAGTTGTATTTCACCAATGTCTTGTTTTGACCTTTAAAGAGTAGTATAGATTTGACTATGAAGAATCGACCAGCGATTAGTTATTACTTCGGCTGTTGTATAGGACGAGCGTGTGTTTGTGAATAATCATTTATATACTTATGTTTTAGATACTAATAGTCATGTCTAGGCACTGTTGAAAGTGTGAAGACCTTCTGAGATTTATTCTACGAATTTATTCTTGTATTTCAAGGATTGTTTTCTACAATTAATTTCCATCGTTCCTGGAATACTGTCTTGCTCTTTGAAACTGGTTGCAAAAAAATCCTCGGACCTAAATCTACGAAACAATATTCTCTTCGCCCTTTTGCTATTCAGTGTACTTGTATCATTTATTCTGCCTCAATTTAGTTTTGTCGCTATATATAGCCAAACAACTCTTTCCCAAGTTTGAAAATTAATCGAAACACTTTTCATCAGCAATCTCAGTAACTTTATACAACGATGATTCAATGAACTCATCAACATCTTTTTCATTAATATTTTTTGGAAGTTGAGCTACTATTAGGCAATTAAATTAGTTCATGGGTTACATCTACATATTCAACTACTCTACAAATACATAACTTTCATATGTTTCCATTTGTTTCATTAAATAGTGTTTACATTGAAATTAGAATATTCAAAGACTGGTTAGGAGTTGTGAATAGGTGGATAAAAATATACGTCTACTTGTAATTCAAAAATTGCAGAAAAAGTTTCTGGTAAATTATTCCAAAAAAACTGATATGTTATTAGTAGAGGAAAGTATCTCGGAAAATTAAGAAATGAAGGTGAAAATGTAAAAATATACAGGTATGCCTGATGTGAGTTGCATCTTAATTGTGGTAAGAGCATATAATTTGAGTCTCGGTCGCTCTTAAGGTACCCGACTATGTTCGGAACCATGATTTTAAAAAAGCACATAAATGGATAATTTTTATGATATTTAGTGTCACTTATATTAGAATACATGTATAAAACTGTTTTAAGGACATTTTGACAAAAAAAAAATTATTTAAATACAATATTTCGGAAAAAAATTAACACAGAATAACCTTTCTTCAAAATGTTCTCCTTTTGTGAAACATTCTTCTATTATAATAATATTTTGCTTGTATAAAGCTCAGACCTCTGTACAGAGGCTGAAAAACGATTTTTGAAAAATTCACTTTATTTTTAGAGTTACAACCCATTGAAATAATTATCGGCGTTTTTGTCTTAAAATTTCTCCCCTCTGTTGTCGTAAAACATGGATAAACCCACTTCTAAGTAATATCTTTCAAAAATTCTAGTTGAGCCTCTGTACAGAGAACTGACCTATATTCAGGCAAAATGTTATTATAATAGAAGCATTTTTCAGAAAAAGAGATTATTTTGAAAATGGGTCATTCTATGTTCATTTTTTGTCAAAATATTGTACTTAAATAATTTTTTATTGTAAAACTATTCTTTAAAACAGCTTTATATACATTTTCTAATCTAAGTGACACTAAATATCATAAATATTATCCATTTATACGCATTTGCAAAATCACAGTTCCGAACGTAGTCGGATACCTTAACAAGATAATATTTTTGGATCTCTATAAATGAGAAGATAAACGAAAGTGCACTCAAGCACTGAGATTAAAAGCCAATAGAAGCTTTGAGCCATTTGAAACAAGTTATTTGTATGCAAATATGTTGTAATCTATAAAAACAAATACCGTCATGAAACAAAATAAAATAAACTGTTTTAGAGAATTTTGGGTTTTAGATACTCTGAGTTATATTTTAATGAAAAACTTTCTTGCGTAAAAATTAAGTTTATATTTAGTTGAATTAAAAGTAAAATATTTGATTTAATATTATGTTAATCTTATATATATATATGTGTGTGTGTGTATGCATGTGTATTCATATTTAAATAATAATTAAATCAGGCTAAAATATACCAATTTTGCCGTAGCAATGATACTTGAGAAAAAATAACTCGCAATGGACCATATTAAATTATTGAAAGAAATGAAGAATTTTATTTAAGAAAAAAATCTATGTTGTATGTTAAATTGAATAATAATATGGTTATGTGTGTTGTGTGTGTGTGTGACGCTCAAGAGATCAAAGTTATGAGCATTGTAACTGGAATTATATACAAGTCACAGAACTCGAGCTGTAGATTAAATTTCTATTATCCTAAGGATTTTGTTTATTATTGTAAAATAGTTAGCTCTAGTTAAATTTCTTTACTTTATTTTGAACCAAATTTAATTGGCAATTTATATTATACAATAGATATAGATATTTTTAGTTTGAAAGTTCTCTTCCATATTATTATATCGCTTACTTTAATTCAATCATTCTTGTAATTCTGATTTTTTGATTATTTTATTTATTGATAATATAATCGTTTGTAGTTAAACTTCTGTTGTAGGTTGACATTTGTTGTACTTATTCTAAATATGTTTTTTTTGTTAAAAAATAATTTTAAAAAAAAAAAAAAAAATGCATAATAATTTATTTACTTAAACTTAATTTATATTTAAATTTTGTATACTTTCTAGATATATTATCATTCATATGGAGATCATTTTGATAATTTAAATGATTTTTAGAATAAAAGTATCCATGGAATGAACTTTGAATATCAATATACTGTTCGAATTAATTGGAACAAACAGTAAAAAACGGTGTTTTCTAAGACCTTAGCTTGTAATCATTACATACCTTACGTTGACAGAAGGACTTCTATATTAGTATGGAGTATGTCCTCCTGTAGCAGGAATGACCTCTTCAACTCGTCTTGGCATTGTTTTCACTAATGCAGTGCACATGTTCCTAATTTCGTCATCCTAGAACCAGGCTTATATAACACTTTTTATCATTTGTTCTGTTGTCGTGCAACTCATCTCAGATGAACGATTCTTGAAAATATGTAATGAATTCTCAATAGGATTTTGGTCTGGTTAATTACCAGGTCAATTAAGCACTTTTATTTTATTTTATTGCCTAAAAGTCTGGACCAATATCGAATTGTGACGAGAAGCCGAATCATGTTGAAATGTTACATCAAATGTTTCCATTGATGGAACAATTCTACTGCGTAATATTTCTATGTATTTGACATATTTCATCATGAATTAAAAGTATCTATGCTTCCAGAGCCATTTGTTGTGGAAAAACCACAAAACATTTGTTTCTGTTCGGTATGATCTGGTAAAAGAGTTTCCTGTTAACTTCATCTAGCTACATCTAATTTGCATATCTGCACAAATAAATGTGTTTCATCACTGAAAATCACCGTCTTCTAATCGTTAACAGTTCAATATCGGTAATTTTTGGCCAATGCTAAACATTTGTTTTACCTTTTTCTGAATGGAAATTTTTCCTCGGTTTTGTTACCTTACGTCTAATTCCCAGAAGCTTTTTCTATATAGTTGAGGGGCTCATTTCAACACCATAATTCAATAAACCCTTCGAAGGTCTTTGCTTATCTTTCTTGGACTTATTTTTTTATTATAATTTTATCAGTTCTTGAAGCAGTTTTCCTTTTGAATCCACATTTTCCTTTTCTTTTTGGAGACGTTGTTTTGGAATCTTGAAATGTCCTTATTATTCTTGAAACACTTGAGTTGCCCACAACAAATACCGTAGCTATATTTCTCACATTCATAGAAGTGCGTTCATTAAGAGAGATTATTTTAGAACCCTTTCTCTCTCTTAGAGTAATATCTATCTCAAAACAAGTAAAAGTAATACTTGTTAGAAGGAACGCAAAACTATAACCACCAGTTGCCACACTGAAATGCTCACAACTGGATAGCTGATACACCAAAACCATTCAAACGAGTATATTATAGTCAAGGTCGATCCATCACATTACCTCTAGGCAGATATAACCGATTTTAGGGGGTTCAAGACATCAATGAAAATCCCATACCATTTCAGACAAGAAAAATATGCTTGCCCCAGTTAATTATAACATTATAGTATTATTCACAGACTGCATTGTGGAATGAGAACTGAAACACGCACGGCATTAGTTTGAGTTGAAATAAAAATAATCACAAGGTTTAAGACTGAAATTAGGAGAAAGAAGTACTATTTATATATAGTGTAGTCACATTGTTGTGTGTGTGTTTCGAATATTTTCAAAGTGTCGGTGTCTTGCGGTAATAGCCCACGAATATTACTAAGCCTACATTCATCAAATCATATATTAAATTCATTGAATAATATTAAGATTTTTAACTACGTTGTTATATTCGTTGTTTAAGCAAGAAGTGTTGCCATCTATAAAAAAGCAAAACTTAAATATTAAAAATCATAGACATCTTAATCAATTAAAGTATTCATTCTTTTCCCACATATTAAAAAACTATAAAAGTAAACCAGAATAATACTCCATTCTTCTATTCATAAAACTGGAACTTTTTTTCATCGCACTTGTTGAGAACGAGTTGCCTTTTACGATTTTTCCTGTGGTATTAAAAAGAAAAGTTAAAGCATTACTTACAGAATACCTGCTTCAGAAACTTTCAGCGCTTTCTTACATTTTCCATTAACGCGCGTATTAAGAACAGTAATTAAAAATACCTCATGCGAAAATGTTAGGCTTAGGAGTTAAAAAGACTTGCTGCCACTACACAATGCTTAATTACATTCTATTAACATCGTTTAAATTTCCTGTACGGGAAATTCGCCATTTTTTTTTTTTTGTTCTGTAGTCACCTCATTTTTAATTCTTAGGGTAGTAGCTATGAATATTAAGCAACTTAAATTGCTACAAGGCTTAGATAAGTCTAATCTACAAGTTTCGCGCAAATTAAGAACTTTAAAAATGTTCTTTTTTCTCCCATATTTTCTGGAACATTTAAATCCATTGAACTGTAAATGTTCCAGAACTAGATGTTGCACTGCTCGTTAAAACGATGAAAATTGTCATCTTATGTTAAATCGATCAGAAAATTCAACGGTTAAAATAGAAGTAAGAGCAAAAGACTTCTGCTCTAGCGGAAACATTAGAATCGCTAGACCGGAAATTATGTCTTCGTCAAGTGGGGGAAGAGAGAAAAAAAATCTTGCTTTTTGAAAGAACTAAGCCTGTGGTTCGAATAAAAAACGTTAGATTATTTTTCGTAACAAACTTTTATGTTCAGTTAAAATGATGGGTGAGTATCAAACACAAAACATTTTTTCGTCATACATAAATTTATGTATAAAACACTGTAATCCATTGTAATATACTGCGGAGTTTTTTTTTTCACTTTTTAAAGATTATGAAATAGTTGCTCGTAATATTTTATGCCGTTGAAGTGCAAACATTTTTTTAAAAAATGGTGTTATAAATTAGTCGGGATTTTTGAGCAGGATGCAACTTTATATTGTAATGAACTGTTTCTGGAGCTGTTATGAAATTTATCATTTTATTCTAGTTAAAATAAATAAAAGATTTCTAATATAGAATCAGTTCGAATTAAAAAAAAATGTTATTTTTGGAATGGATTTTCCGTTATAATATATATTTTGTCATAAATGTAATTTTTTGCTATATTAATTAAAACAGAATGGATTTAAAGAGAAATGTTTTACACACACAATTTTCGAAATGAATAATTCAAAGTGTCCCCATTCTTACTATAATCATATCTTTCTGTTAAAAAATTCTGTGAAAGCAGTTGAAAACTGCATTTTTTAACTAAGTGATTCATTATGTTACATTTTTATTACATACATAAATATACATCATTATTTAAATATTTAGTGTATAATACGCAGCAAAAAAGTGATAATAATTTTATTGTGCAGCGAATAACCGTAGTTGATTATTAATACAAATACACCATCTAATGATTCGTCCCAGGCATTAATAAAGTAATGGATCATTAGTTTTTCTTAATATTGTGTACTAAATTTCCATTATTTGTATTTTTTAATCGCTAAAATGCAAAGATTTTGAATATTTCATTAATGAGATAAAATATATATATATATCCGTTATGGGCATTGAAATACATTTGTGTGTGCAAAACATAACAGCAATGTAAACTTTAAGCAGCTAGCCGTGAAATCACAGAAAAGGAGTTATTGCAATGAACACGCAATTCAGTAGAAATGGGATGCGTATGCGAATGTCAGGAACAAAACGTCATAAGTCAGTGCTTCTCAAACTTTCAATATTTGCGACCAATATTCAATCATAATTTTCATCGCGCCACCCCCCATACAATAACAATCTATTGAATTCTACAGTATTATACTTTGACGCTAAAACTACAATACGGCTTTAACAACTTATGTGCCCCTGGCGTATATAAATGTCTCACTCAGCCAAAGCGTTAAATGTCTTGGACGTATATATACATCTTTCCGAAGTACGATCTTTTCTGTGCACTACTATTATTCCGAAGGCTTTGGAATATAATAAAAGGATTTTTACAGTGTTTGCGAAGGATTTATTTATTCCTTTTCTTCCCCCACCCTAGTACATCCCATACACGCACCTATGCAGAAAACGGAGGCATTGAGGAGCGAATCGTGTAATTTTTAATCGGAGCTTAAGGAATTACCGTAAAATCCGGCGTATAACGCGCACCTATACTTTTAAACTGCATTTTTTAACTTTTATAGGTATGTTCGCCGTATAACGCGCACCCCGTTTTATGAAAAAATCTGAAATGATAGTATACAATCTTATGTTTTGAAGTCATTTATTCGAGATATTATTCCAGACTTTTGAAATAATATAGAATATTTCTAGAACTAGAACTCGTTTAGTTCAAAAGATCAATCATTTCTTTTTAATAAACAGTATTTCGATATGTTTAGAAGTAAAAAAAAATTTTATGATAATCTCTTTTGTTATTTTTAAAGCTAGCGTTTTTATACCCGGCGTATAACGCGCACCCTTATATTTCGATCTCACTTTTTGTGTTCAAAGTGCGCGTTATACGCCAGATTTTACGGTAACTATAAACCGTACAAATTATCAAGATAAGTGTTAACGTTTGTCTATAATTTTATATATGACAAGCCCATGGGGTCACTGGTTATTATTAAACTTGTTCTTAGTATTGTTAAATTAATTATAATATCCTGATACATTTATAAGTGTATTATATCAGTATAAATATATGCTTTATTTTTTATTATGTAAAAATGTATTTTGTTTCTTTACTTTCAGTAAATTATTTAATTTTTTAAATAATCTTTTGTTTTCGACTTTTCAATATGCTCGTGTCCCCCTCGTTGAGTTATCATGCCCCCCAAGGAGGCACACCCCGCACTTTGAGAAGCGCTGTTTTAAGTTGCGTGCTTGTACGGAAAACGCGTGTGGTCTCAAGACTTGGGCGCTGCTCAAAACTACAATAAAAGGAAGAACGGAGACACAATTAAAAACATTTGCTGCATGTGCAAGTGAGTTTTTTCATGAAATATAGCTACAAGAAATCATCTGTGGAAGAATAATCAGAAAGCTGGATGAGGGGCGTAGTTTGACCAGTGAAGCTGAACGGTTCAGAATCATTTCGCGCTTGAAAAGTCTTCCAAACCTTAGTTGCAACTGTCAGAAAGGTTGTTGGTGGCTGCCCTACTGAAAACAACTGCAGTTAATGACTTATTTTTTGCCCTACTAGCGAAAAGAGCCAGATACTAGTCAGCAAGCACCATTGCTCAGCAACTGTGTACTGTAACAGGGCGACAAGTGTCGCTGTTTATTGTGGCCAAACACCTTCACAAAGATGGCCTATTCGCTCGCTTTCCTGAATGCATCCTTTTGAAAGTTGGCCATCGGTGACATCGTTTAGAGCAGTGCTTCTCAAACTTTCAATACTTGCAACCTAATTTTCAGTCATAATTTTCTTTGCGCCTCCCTTCCCCCATCCAAACAATAACAATGTATTGAGTTCAATAATAATGTACAATACGAATTTAATTACAAACCGTACAAATTATCAAGATACGTATTAAATTTTGTATACAATTTTATGTATGACAAGCCCATGGGGTCACTCGTAATTATTAAACTTGTTCTTAACTTGGTATTGTTAACTTAATTATCCAATACAGTGCGCAGTACTGATACATTTACAAATATATTATATCAGAGTAAATGCGTAATTTATTTTTTATTGTGTCAGAATGTATTTTATTTTGTGCTTCTCTTTAATAAATTAATAATATTTTTAAATAAAGTTTTATTTTCGACTTCTCGATATGCTCGCGCCCCTCTTGTTGAGTTAACAAGCCCCTCAAGGGGGGGGGGCGCACCCCACATTTTGAGAAACTCTGATTTAGAGTGGTCATCATTTAAGTACAAAATACTGTCTCATTTTGAATTCCATGTTTCTCAAATAATTTCTATTAGATTTATAGCAACCACAAACAATAAATAAATAAATAAAAAATAAATAAAAAGAATAATAAAAAGTAAAAAATAAAAAATAAATAATAATGCTGCTTAAATTTTGCACACAGTGCACAGTGTAATAGGAAATAGATTAGAAATCTTCTTTCTTCACGATTTAATATGAGTTTGCAATTTAAAAACTATTTGATTGAAGCTCGACTTTTAGATCCCACAGCCTACGAATAAGGATTATAAGTCAATAGTTTTTAATAAAGATATATACTATTCATGTAGCAAACTTCCTTAAAAATCGTCTGCGTTTTACAGTAACGTAACTATTTTTGGACAAGTTTTAGTAACCAAGATAGTGCAATTCGAGATTATTTCATTGTGAAATATTTCTAACTCTTATTTTCTGTTCAGTTATTTTCTGACGATTACCTCGATCTAACAAATATATATTATAAATAAATGCTGTAAGGTACTTTTTCTTTGGAATAGTCACTTCCACTTTAGAATTTCGACGTATTATTATACAAGCCTATCAAGTTAGAAATCAGTTTAAGCAAATTTTTTGTTCAAGTTAATCGGAATTTTTTAGAGTACTTTTATGTCTCTCACATAGAGAAACCGATGACAATATCTACGAATTCGTAAAAAAAAAACAACTTCTAGTTGATTTATGTAGAAGTTTTTCTATAGAGCTCATTATAATCCAATGCTTCTCAAACTTTCAATATTGACTCAATATTCAATCATAATTTTCATGGCATCTCCAGCCCCTCTCCATACAATTACAATGTATTGAATTCAGTAATACTATATTTTGATGCTAAAACTACACAATACAAATTTAACCTCTTAGGTGCCACCGGCTTATATAAACGTCTCGCTCAGCCAAAGCGTTAATTGACCTGGACGTATATATACATTTTTCCGAAGTAAGATCTTTTCTGTGCACTGCTATTCACAAAACTATTCCGAAGGCCTTGGAATGCAATAAAAAGACATTGACAGTGTTTGCGAAGGATTTACTTATTTCAGAGGATTTGCTTATTCATTTCTTTTGTCCCCCTTCCAATATGTCACATACCCACACCTACGTGGAAAAGGTTGGCAATGGGGAGCGAATCACGTATCGGCAGTTAAGGGATTAATTATAAACCGTACAGACTATAAAGATAGGTGTTAATTTTGTACATAATTTTATACAAAATAATTGACATAATACTTGTCATATATAATTTTATATATGACAAGCCGATGGGGTCATTGGCACTTATTAAACTTGTACTTAACTTAGTATTGCTAAATTAATTATAAAATACAATGTGCAGTACTGATACATTTATAAGTGTTTTTATCAGTGTAAATATAGATTTATTTCTCCTTATGTCAGAAAGTATTGCTTGTTTACTTTCAGTACATTAATTTTTTTTTTAAAAAATAATCTTTTGTTTTTGACTTTTTAATCTGCTTGCGCCCCACTCGTAGAGTTATCATGCCACCACAGGGGGTGCACCCCACAGTTTGAGAAATGCTGCATTAAGCAGTCGAGAAGAATATGTTTATGTCTCTTAATAAAAAGATGTATTGCATACCTTAAAACATTCATCAAAAACTTATCAAATGGTTTTAAGAAATAAAGAGATAACAGAATTGGGTATTTTTGGAATTATTGATTATATATTTTTTATACAAAAAATGCCATTACTTGCTAAGTTTGTGAACCACCAGAAGTTATATTTTCAAAGTAAAATATAGTTCTACAAAACTAGTCTGCTGCTTAAGAATCAAAAAATGGAAATGCTAATTAAAATGCCTTGTGCAAAGTCTATTCAATATATATATACAAGTATCCGATCTTGAATTTTACCACGTACAGTAGAGATTCTAAAACGGCGCCACTTTGCACAGTGGGAGGTGACAGCTTAATGCAGATGTTTTAATTTTTTCTCTTCGTTCCAGTGTACTAGTCGTTACCTGCGGGCTGTTGAGTGAGTTGCTGTTATAGTGTTTGTCGGATTTTTATTTCTCTATAAATATGACTTGAGCAGAGGTACAGCGTCATATTTTTCGATTCCTACAATTAGAGAGTGTTCAAAACTCTCCATATATATATATAGAACTAAAAGATTAAGTAGAGACCAAAAAGTCCTTTCAGATAGTATTATAGATATTTGTAATAGCTTTGATAACAATTTTAACATAAAACACATTAAATCTTTTATGTTTGGACTCAGTAAGACAGAATTATGTATTACAGAAGATGTACTAATTTCAAATAAAATTAAGGATTGTCATGCTTTGCACATTATTAAGGACATTCATAAATTTTTGAAACATAAACATAACATAAATGTTAATGTAAATAAGGATTATCAAATAGAATACTGTACACTTTTATATATGAATAAATCATATGATAATGTTAATTTTTCTGACATATTTAAAAAACACATGTCATCTTTCCCAATACAAAATATCACTATTAAAAAAGCTTTTAAATACAATAAAAAAATAGGTAGATCAATTTTTAACTATAATGTGCCTATAAAGCAAGATAACTTAATATGTAAATGTAGTGAATTTAAAGATTTCATTGATCAACATCACAAGCATGTTGTTACTGGTGATCTCAATATTGTAAAAGACAATAATCTTAGAAATATTATGAATAAAGGTACTGGTTTTAGATTAATGATTTCGAATAATAATAAAATTATCAAAAATCAGTTATATAATGATATTGAGCATTTTATATACAAAATAGCTATTAAATATAGTATGCCTATAGAGGCATTCACAGAATTCAAAGATAAAATTACAAAGCAGCTTAATAAATATAACTATGGTATAGATAATAAAATCTTTTTTAATAATATTAAAAGTCAGATTAAAAATTTACAAAATAAATTTATTATAGTTTATGTTGATAAAGTGCCAGGAAATTTTGCATTCATATGTAAATACTATTATAATTTATTGATCAACAATTATTTCGATAATAATACAGCTTTTATTAAGTCTCCTGTTTCTGATAGAGAAATAAATAAACGTATCTTGGCTTTTCATAAAAAGTTAAAAATTCAAATTAATAATAATTTTAAATTTCCACATATATTTCTAACTCCCAAATTTCATAAAGACCCAGTTAAATTTAGGACAGTTACAAATGGTTTTAATACATATATCAGCAAAACAGGCAAAATTCTCCATGAAATATTGCATGAAACAATAAATAACCTTATATCCTCAGCCATTCTTAAAAATAGCAAATCACTTGTTGAGATAATGAAAGATAAAAAAATTTATTCAGTCTATAGCTTAGATTTTGAAGATCTCTTTAACTCTATTAATATTGATGATTTGATTAATATTCTTGTAAATTTACATAAAGACAATTTATTTAATAATGTTAATTATGATAGATTTGGTTCACTACTTAGGTTTGTACTTAAAGAGAACTATATATATCATAAAGGTAACTATTATCAGCAGATTAAAGGATTGCCACAAGGTGGCCCTGCGAGCAACTGTCTTGCCAATTTATACTTACATTATTTTGAAAGTAGTTACATTAATAATTCTAAATTTTATATTTATCGTTATATAGATGATATAATCATCTTTGGCAAACAAGCCAATTTTATACCTAACATTAATTTTTATCCACAATATCTTAATTTAATACAGACAAATAATAACAACAATGAAGCAAATTTTCTTGACATACATGTCAAATTATATGAAAATGTAATAGTTTCTAATATTTATGATAAAAGAGAAGAATTTAATTTCAATATTATAAAAGTTCCTCATTGGGAGAGTAATGTACATGTTTCTATATTCAGAAATATTGTTATTAATTATATACAACGTAATAAATTTCTTGTGTCAAAAAAATCAGACATTATAAATAACTATACACATTTTACTAAATATTGCTTAAATCAGAAATACCCAATTTATTTTATTAATAGTTATATAAATAAAGCTATTCAAAATAGTTAGAATTAAAATTATGAGATTGATAATAGCTTATTACTATAAACAAATATTTTGATATAGTTATCTCCCATAGTCTAATATTAGATTAGAAATTACTTACTATTATTTTATTCAAATTTACTCTGGTGTTATTATAGTTATGCTATAATATGCAACTATTAAAATTTTTTTTCCATTTGTAATCTTTTGTTAAGTGCTACATTTCACCCTCTTTTGATTTAAATCTGTATTGGGGGATAGAATCTGGCAACAAATTGAATGTTTCCACTCAGATTTAGGGCGGGCTTTTTCATTTGTAAGTGCAATTTTTAGGTAAGTTACCCCTATCTTGTAATGGATTTAGATATTTTTTATCCATTATTTCCTATTGTTTTTGCTCAGTGTTATTTACAAATAAAAGGGGGAAAGGGTTGGCTGGCCAAAAACATGTTCAACCCCCCTTTTATATAAATTAATTTTTATATACTAACTGTCCCAAGTCAGTATTGTTCATGGCACTGCAGCATCCATTTTATATTTATTATCTCGATTACTCTTTTGTCCTTCATTGTGTGATTTTCCTGCTGTCTATGTGTTTGTCCCGGTTTATTGTTTGGATGTGATCTCTTGTTAGTAGAGAAAATTTACCTATATATATATATATATATATATATATATATATATATATATATTTATATATATATATATATATATATATATATATATATATATATCGTGTTCAAATTTTAAATCATTAATAAAATACTTTTTATTCGTCCATTTGAGTTCAAATACATATTTTAAACTTGTAGTGGAGGACACTTGATGTTAATACAGTTTTTTCAAATATTAATTCATTAGTTAAGTTTAAAAAATGAATACATAGTAACAAACAAAAATAATAGTCCATTACCATCTATACATAGGAAAATCATTTGTTGTGTCCCTTCTAATCCCAAAGTCGTGGGTTCGAATACTCCCCACCCCCGGGGGGATGGCCTAGTTTCTGCGAATGTGATTTCTTTTTTACTATAATATTTTATTAGAGTAATTAAATTTAATGAGTGCATAAATAGTAACAAACAAGCAAAAATAGTCCAACACCATATATAGAAAGGAAAATGGAAAATTTCAAGGAAAATCACTTTCTATCTTTTCATTTAATATTGTTATTCTGTCATATGTATATACATAATTATAATTATTTAATAAAAAGTAACTAAAGTATAATTTTTCTTCGTTGACCTAAGAAGAAATTGGTTAAAAATTTTTTTTTTTATATTACTTGTTTTTCTTAACACCAAACGAAAATCGCTTTAAACGAAAAGTTTTTCCCATCTGGGAATGAGCAAATTACGGAAATCACCAGACATTTAATGAAATGTTTGAGAGAGAATCTAGGGGCTGAGGTAGCCCAGTGGTCAAGGTATCGGATCATGGTAGCCAGGTCATGAGTTCGAGCCCAGTACCACTAAAACGATGCACGTTAAATCTGTCGAGAGCTGAAATGTCCTCCCGTTGGTGTGGTGTTTAGGAGAGGGGGTGCCAGCTCAGGTATTGTCCACGTCACTTGACCATGGTTCAAAATTACGTGGTCCGTCGACAAAAGCCCTCGTGTAGCTGAACAGTGCGACGTTAATATTCACTAACTCACTTGAGAGGGTCTATGTTTTATTGACTCTCTGTATTATTACTGTCCTTCAGCATAATCGGAAGAGCTCGTTACAGTAGATGAGGATAAAATGTGCAGCTCCAATTAAGGCAGACAAAGATATTTTGGAGTTTGTTCAAAGCTCAAAAATCATCATTGATGCAGATTATAGCAGCGAATATGAAATGAATAATGCAGCTGTGTGTGTGTATGTGTGTGTGATGTCCCCGTCATCCAAAATGAGAAACATCATGAAAAGTATGCGCAGGTATTTAGACGCACATTCCAATGATAAAATGAATATATCGAAAGATTTGTCGACATTTAATGCTAAAAGTATCAAATTATTTTCCAAAATGTTTTGTTTTTCAGAAAAGCTTGAAAATTTTGAATCAAATTGTAATAAGTTCTTGCAAATGTTTTTGTTTCATTGATTTTTATTAAATACATACAAAAATACGCATTTATGTAAATAAAATGTACTCTAATGCTCATTGTATGCTTTTTTATGCAATATCCTTTAACAAGAAAAAATATTTCAATCCCCTTATTTGCGTATTAAGCGATTTTCACTGTATGTGACTGCTGGTAGTTCGTTTGTGATTAGAATTATAGTAAAATATATTAAATAGTAAAAAAGATCCTAAGACTAATTTTTAAGAAAAAGTGAACACCTAAAAAGTTTTTATTATGTAGTTGTATGTAGTAGTTCAATAACGTTATTAAATGAATGATTAATACTTAGAGAAAAACATATTATACATTATTAAGATTATTCATTTTATTTACCTTCTGTTATTTGAGTCTTCTATAAAAGTGCATTTTAAATATTTGCGAAAAGGACGAAAATTAATTTTAACTGTACATCCAATCAAAATGCAATGCTTGTAATAAAAGAGGCATTTCATTTTACGTAAAACTCCACATTTTAATCTCTCTGTTGTTTAATAATTTTTTTTTGGAATTAAAAGCCTTTGAATCTAATGAAACGTGATGAAATTTTAGAGTACATTGTAAATATATTTACTCTATAAGAATTAAGAATTGTCCTCGGTTTGTTCGAAAATTAAATACATCGACTTTCAAAATGAAACATTAAACATTTTCTAAGCCCGTGGAAAATTTAAATTTCGTAATCAGCTGGAATTAAAACGAATGAATGAATATTTGTTCAATGTGTGGACACACACAAAAGAATGGATCTTTTCTATAAATGATGCATATTCGCTTCCATCGCTTCTACCTATTCATAAAAGGAAAATTTAAAGGGTTTGAAATATTAGATTTCCTCATTAATTTTGAAAGAACACTGGGGAAAATTAATTTAGATTAAATTACATTTTGGAATATAAAGGTACTTATTAAACTAAGGTTTCTCTCTCTTTCTATGTTCTAGAATTTACAGCTTTTTTTTCTTCATAATACTACTTTAGTAATACAAGTTATAATTACATATATTTCGTTTCAAAATTAAAAATTAATTTCTATTAAAGTTTGTTTAGTGAATAAATATAACTTTTTTCAATCGATGGAATGATTTTCCTATTAACGGAAATATTTTTGGTTCTCTTCGTATTTTTATGAAATATTTACTTTACTTATTTTGAAAAAAAGCCTAAATTATTGTATCTTCTCTTGTTATATTGATTCCTGTATTTTATAAATTTTTAAACAATCGTTATCAACAATTAATTAAGATATGTGTTGAGTGATGATATTTTTAGAATAAACATTTTAGTTATATATTGCAGTTTTGTAAGATGTAAAAGGGAAAATATCATTCAATGATAAAAAAATGAGTTTTGAATTTCACGCAATCTTTTTAACCTAAATGTAGATTTTTAAAAATATATATCGCGCTGGATTTTCAGCTACATTCTTATTTTTTTATAAACAGATAAGGGAAATGTATTTAAAAATTTTGTTTCATTAGCAAATTATAATAAGAATTTTGTTTCTCTGTATTATTACTGTTATCAAAAAACTATTATTTGTAATTAAAAAGATAAAATTTCATATCGATTTATAAGAATTTTCTTAAACTTTTAATTTTATAGCTTGATTGTAGCAACTGAAACTTCAACTGTTAAATACTGACCCAGTTTCAGTGAGCGAGTGGTATTTATGGTCTGCGTGGCTGCCTTCAAGCTCTCTCGAAAAATCCACTTACGTCATAGATAATAATGTTAATAGATTTCTCCAGTTAATTACAGAAGTATTCATATGATTGTCAAGTCACCAAATTGGTCATTAGTCGCCAAATGCGTTCACCAAAAGTGATGCCAACTTTGTGATATCGCCAATATTTCGCCAAGTTCCCATTGAAGCTCCATCATAATGTAAGGGAGAGCGTTGCTTACGAATATATACTACAATATTTATCATAAAATAAATGCAACAGAAGGTAATATTAGCGTATTAAACATTCATATGTAAATTATTTACATTATTTTAAGCATGGACTACACAAAATTCGTTAAATATTAAAAAAAATATTAACTAATTTTAACGAAAACTTTCTGATTTTTAATTCACATTTATTTAAATTTGAAGCTGGTAATTACTATTGTATCTGCGGTAAATGAGTGGTCATGGTTATGAGCTTGTAACCGGCGTTACAGCAGTCGAGTCGTGGTTTCCAGACCTGGTACCATTGAAGACTAGCCATGCTGATTGACTGATGAACGTTAAATCTGTTGACCACTTATAAAACTTTTGCTATACAAATCATTATATTATTACTTTAGAATTATGCTTGATAATGATTGAAATTAGAAGGAAAATTTTCATTTATACTATTTACAATTATTCTAATTTTAACTCTACTTTCATATTAATTTTAATTGTTATTTGAAGAAGAATAGATCTATTCATGTTCATGATTTCGGTGTACTACGTTTATTCTAATTCATTAAAAAAAATTTATTTAACATAATCATAGCTGTTTAGTTTGATTATGAATGCATTCTGCAGTTTGTTACAAAAACCTTTGTTATTAAATTTTCAAAAATATAAAAGGAAGTAGAGAATTTATACATAGTAATTTTTGTACTACAATTACGTCCTTGCATAAAGTGGGATTATACTTTTTTATGTTTTTCATCTCTAGGGAAAATTTAATAAATTATTCTTTCTTTCAGATTACACAAGGAATGGAAATTTTCAATCTAAAGATATTCCGAATTTATTAGCTTTACTTAGGGGGAAGTCTAATAATTTATAACAAAATGGTATTAAATGTATGCACACACTCGAATTTGATAAAAAAAATACATTAAAGCAATCTGAAAAAGTTGCGATATGAATTATACGATTCTGAAGCATAGAAAAATGGTGTAAATCTATTTTAACCAGAAGTTAGTTAATGAAAACAATGAATGCAATCTGCTACGAGTTTTTTATCTGTAAATAATTCCTAAAAATACTTCAAAATTTTCATCATTCTGTCAGTATAAATTTATATTTCTTTTGCTAGTCAAATTACAAATATAATTACTTACATTGAGAAGTAAGTGCTTTTTTTATAAGTACATAATATTTAGTTCATACATTATTCAGTATAATTCCTCTACTTTATTTTTATATGGGAGTCAATACTGTTCAAGCTATAAAAATTTTCATTCGCTTCCTGGAGTTTTAATGGATAATGATTGCAAGTAAAAATGGCATATATTTGTAAATTAAAGTAATTTAACTGGATCATTATCTAAGCAAATATTGAAAAAGATAAAGCCTTTTTATTATTATTTTTGTAATATTTGAGAAAAATTTCATAAAAATGTTTTGATTCAATTGAAATCCGACACATTTAAAGCTATATAAATTTACAATTTTCACATTTTGTTGAATTTTAAGTGGTTCAAATCCATTTGAAGTCATCAAAAGTATAAATTTCTTTTAATTAATATTTTAAAAATGATCACGTTAGAAACATTAATCAATTTAAAATTTAAAAAACATAAACTGATCATATTAACATGTACCAAAATATTTTTCAAACTATTTAAGTAAAGCCCTTAAATGTTAATATCTAATAAAAAATGCATTTATACCCCTGAAAAAAATGACTCATATACAATAAACATATTTACACATAGCCTAAAATAACTGAAAGCAATAATTTATATTTTACTATGCATATATGCCTAAACAATGCCAACCTCTTATTATTTTTGGTATTAATTGACTTTGCCCCGAATAACTCCTCCTTTACTCCTTGGTAAACGAGATAGCTTAATCACTGAGAGAAACGGAGAACTAATTAAAGTAATAAGAAATAGTAAAATTAATGTAAAAAATTGCGTTCAATTACTACTCTTAATTCACTCTCTCCCTATATACATATATTTATATATATCTCTTGTTAAAATTTTCAATCGTTAATAAAATACTTTAGAAATGGATGGTTGAAAGAGAAATAAATATGTATATATACATATAGTTTAATTAAAAATTATTTTACAATTAATTCCAATTTAAAAATTGAAAGAAAAAAACAAAAACTTATCCATTTATTAAAAAGAAGTTTCTTTAAAAAATCAATTAAAAAAACAACACATACAAAATTTAAAACTTATCTTGATAATTTGTGTGTGTATTGTTAATAAATAAAGTAGTGTTGTAATTTTAGTGCGTCAAAGGCTATTATTATTGCATTCAATACATTGCTATTGTAAATAGGGCGCGTTGGAAATTATCATTAAAAATTGAATCGCAGATATTGAAAGTCTTAAAGCACTGATTTATATCACAATTTGATGGATTTGTTGCAGGGATATTCCCTAATCCTCATCACGTAAGAAATTTGGTGATTGAAATTTAGAAGAATCTATTTCCCTGTCTAATTATCCAAACATGAAATTTTACCAATTAACCTATCAAATACCTTAAAATAAGACATTAATTTATATCCTAACAAGCACAAAAGTTTAAGCAAAGACAGCCTTTAGTCAATCTAAGAAAAAGAGAGCGAGAGAGACAAAAAAAAGCACAATCCGCAATTCCTTTTTTCTTGGACAATAATTATTCTTCTTTCCCTTTTACCATCGACAATTACTGCTTACATCTCACTCTTCCGATTAAACTGTCCAACATGTCAATTACGCGAGAGCACACTTGTGTTTGACGATGCAAGTCTCACGCAAATAAGCACATTGCTTCTATGTGTCCTATTAAAAGCAACGCTTGTGAAATGTCTCCCAAAACCAATTAAAATGGCGGACGGGAATTGAGCGACGAAGTGTTGTCGTGAAGGAGATTTTCGAAGAAAAATGAAATTGCTAAAATGGATGGGCATCAGTCGTTTCCTTAAACCTTTCCCAAGGATTCATTGAGAGGTAAATGTTTAAATCAATTCCTTGGGGAGATATGGTCATAATTGTTTCTCTGATAAAGATTGTGGAACGAATGTTCAAATGGATCTGGAGTTCTAAGATTGTTTTATAATTTGGAAGGCGTTATGACTTAGATTTTAAACTAGCTTAAGCCGAAATGAATGAATGTGGTTCGTTTGGCGAAAGTATGGTGTTCAAATATTTGCTTTGGTTTAAATAAATTATTAAACATGCTTGGTCTATTTAAAATAGGAATTTACCTGTTCTGTAAGATTATGAACATTAGCTAAAAAAATTGATAATGCGTAAGAACGGTTGTTTAATTATATACCTACGAGTATATCTATTATTACAATTGGTTCATTTAGTATGATTTCAATTTTCTACTGTTCTTATTTTTTCCAGAAAATTCGAATTCATTTCTGGAAATATGCTAAGAGTAACAGTAAATTATAGTTTTAGGTTTGCACGTAAAAAGATTTCTAAATGCTGTAAGAAGATTGAGTGTTTATTAACGTCTAACTATAATGCACCACAAGATCTATTGATGACGAACGTCGCAATTTTGAATCTCGTTAAATGACTAGGACGACACCAGAGCTCGCACCCCCTCTACTATATTCTACACCACGCCAATGAAAGGACTTTCACTCTCTACAGATTCAACATGCATCAGCACTTATGTGTGCCGGGTTTTTAGTGACACCAGGGTTTTAACTTATGGCACATCGACCCAGAGGCATGGCCATTATGCTCCCGTAGCCACATGTCAGAAGAATAGATTAATACTGTGAATTAATCTTTTTTATAATAAAAACACTAAACACCATTGCAGTTAACGTGGATTTAACTTAGATTACGAAATTTAGGCTAATTTTTAATCTTCTCGTGTTGTTGGTAGCAATTTGAAAGCTTTTTTATTTTCGTTTAATTAATAATTATTCCTTTTTAGCTTCAAATTGAGGTTTTTAATTAAATTTGAGAGTGAATTTGTAAGTCTTCTGAGAGTTCTGACTTATTTGAATTCTATATATAAAAATAATTTCTATATTCAAATAAGGACCCGCTATACTTAATTTGTGATGTATGCTATTTGATAATTGATGGTTGAATATATATCAAATTTTCTCAAGTTTTAAAACGAAAATAAATCATCATATCTTGTGCGTGATTGACACAAAAATACATTGGTCTCTCAAGAAAAACATCTGCTCAAAATATGTAATTACTAGCTTCATGGCCCCGCGTTGCACGGGCTTTCTCTTTCCCTCTTGACACCATCATTTCTGTGTGTGTGTTTGTACGCGCACAATGTGAGTGATTTCTAAAATGATGTCATTAAATTTCCCTTTTTCGAAATTTGTTCCATTCCACTTATTTTTGATTTAAGACAGGTTTCTTTTCCCTCTCTAGAGCCCGACATAACACGGGTTTTCTTAGTGTAAAATTATTGTTCCCTCCCCCCCTCACAGATAAGATATAGCTTCAAATTACGATGTATGACTTATAAAAAACAATATTTCGTTAGAGTTAAGAATTCTTAATGGGAAGCAATAAAAAGAAAACGGATTCTGATGCTAAGAGTAAAACAAAAACTTTCTTCAATTTTTAATAATAGTTAGTTTCTAAAAATCTAAAATAATAAAATAAATTTTAGATTTTCATGAATCAATCAGTCATTACATATAGTTAGCTTAAAAATGTCTCTAAAATGTAAATCTCTTTTGATCCAAAATAATAGAGGATGTACTTTTTAATTAACAAAAAATTAATTTAGTAATGAAATAAAATAAAAATAATCCTTTTAAAAAACATATATATTTATTAAAATCAAATTTCTATAAGTAATAAATAAAAGAAAAATTTACAGATAGCTATTGAAAAATTGCTTTTTTCTGAACGTTTGAATGTTTGATTAAACATATAAATATATATGTCATAAAAAAAGCAATACGGCAGAAAGTATATATATATATATATATATATATATATATATATAAAATACATATACTGAAAAAACATCCAAAAAGAAAAAAAAAACAATCTGATAAAAACATTTTGATGTTTTATTTTAATTTTAACGTTTTTTATTCTATTATGTTTAGTAAATTATTTAAACACGCATCTGACAAAAAAACATATTCCTTATGTTAACAATACTTTTATGTATTATTATAATAATTTATATAATATCTTATTTATAACATATTGCACATCATATTTTAAAACATTTTGTAAATAATTTTTATATAAAATATCATTTAATGTTTATCATAACTTATTTTTACAAAAACTATTATTTATTAATAATTATATTTATTAAGTATAATATAAATATTTATCTAATTACAGTAATTATTTTATTTTTTAAAACGCAAAGTAATTTTCTAAAATGTGGTATAATAATCAATAAACCTTTTTTAAATAAATTTATTTATATGCAGAATTTCGTGGTTTTGTAATAAAAGAAAAAACATCATACAGAATTGTTGCGAATTAAAAATATATAAAAATAAAGAGGTAAAAAGGTTGGAGATTTATTTAAATTCACTGTATAAAATCATTCAAAAAGAAAATATACTATGTGATAAAAATATATTTCAGAATTTTTAAAGTTTTTTATTCTATACTGTTCTTCAATAAATCATTCTTTAAAAATGAAGAAAACTATCAGTTGTCTTGCACTCTTTAAAACATTTATTTGTAATGTGTAATGAATTGAATACTGCTATAAATATCAAATAACGTAAGTGATAACAGTGCATAAAGCAGCGAAATTTCCTTAAGGTATCCGACTATGTTCGGAACCGTGATTTTAAAAAAGCGCATAAATGGATATTTTTCATGATATTTAGTGTCACTTCGATTAGAATACATGCATAAATTTTTTTAGGGACATTTTGAAAAAAAAAAATTATTTAAATACAATATTTTGGCAAAAAATTAACTTAGAATAACCTTTTTTCAAAATTATCTCCTTTTTTGAAAAATGCTTCTATTATAATAATATTTTGTGTGTGTGCTTATATAAAGTAAAGACTTCTCCAGAGAGTCTGAACTATTTTTTTAGAAAAATTCACATTATTTCAGAATTACAACCAATTGAAATAATTACAGACGTTTTTTTTCTTAAAATTTCTCCCCTCTGTTGTCGTAAAACATGGATAAACCCACTTCTAAGTTATATATTTCAAAAATTCTAGTTGAGCTTCTGTACAGAGGTCTGAGCTATATACAGGCAAAATATTATTATAATAGAAGCATTTTTCACAAAGGAGAATATTTTGAAAATGGGTCATTCTATGTACATTGTTTGTCAAAACATTATACTTAAATAATTTTTTATTGTAATACTATTCTTAAAACAATTTTTTATACGTTTTCTAATCTAAGCGACACTAAATATCATAAATAATATCCATTTATACGCTTTTGCAAAATCATGGTTCAAAACCTAGTCGGATACCTTAATCTTTCAAAAACAACTAAAAGAGTGACCTTCGCCATTGCGCATGCGCAAAACTTTCATCCATACCGTCATAGATGAAGCGAATAACCTTGGCACAAAACAGAGCTTTTCATGAAATATTAAAAGAATTTTTTTCAGAGCCTTTTTTAAGTTAATGTTTTCAAACTTAACACATCGATTGGAAAGAACGATAATTTTTAAACAAAAAAATTCACAAAAATAATGCTTAAATATTTCTCGCAAAAAGGGGAAAAAACGAAAAACACAATTTCTTTTTAAAACCGTAATTTTTAAGTAATTTTTTCAATCTTTGTACAGATTACGGATAATATCGTTCTACACCCGGAAAAAAAGTTTCGTAAGATTATTTTTATAAATGAAAAAGTTATTAAGTATTTAAATAAAATTTTGAGTATTTTTTGAAAAATCGTTAGAAAAAAAGTTTTTGACATTTTATTTTATAAATGACTTAATCTAAAAGAGAAAAGCACATGAGATTTTTTAGTGTAGAATAGCATTTCATTATCGCGAAAGAAAATGCAAACGGAATGATTTAGATATCATTTTCATAAAAACGTATCGATTTTGACTCATTTTAGAAAAAATCGTAAAAAAATAGAAAATATCATTATTTTGTAAAATAAATTATACCGTATCGTGGCGAAGTAAATGATCTTTCCGATTCTGTAATTATTTTTTGTCTGAGTCTCATAAAAAAAATAGATCGTGTTTTAAAATCGTTAGGGATAAAAAAAAATTTCACTTCCCGCTTTTTCATTCTGTTTGGCAGAAGAAACAACACGCAGGAGTACAACAAAGGTTTTTAATTAATATTTTTTAACTAATTGCAATATCGTAATATAAATGGTTAAAATGGATTTCTCGGATCATTCCCAGTCTTTTGGTTCTTTTGGCGAGTTTCTGTGTCGTGCGGTTCGTGAGAAGATAGATAAACATAGAAATATAGTCAGATAGATACTTTTGCTTGCCTACGAATTTTAATAGTGTAGATTGTAATTTAAACGTTAAGAAAAACTTTGTCTTGATAATTACTGGTTCTAATTAATAAAACGTATAATTTTGTATACATTAAATTGATAAGAATCATCAATATATATGTCTAAGTGTTAGATCTTCAATTAAAATTCATTATTTGTCGTATTTATCGCGTAAAAATAATTTAATATTCAATTGATATTATGAGTTTATTAAGTGCTATCTCAATACATAACAATATTTATTAGTTGATTCTTTCTGTTTACACAAATAATATTCTATTTTTTTTTTGTATTGATATAATGTTTTTACAAATACATATTAAATTTACAAATAAATATAAGGGATTATAATGCAAATCAGTAAGTAAAATTGTGAGTTTAACTTTTAGTGCGTTTCCATTCTGATTCCCCCAAAGATAAATTTATAGAGAAACTGACTTGTTACACATTATATAAAGATATTTCAACATCTTATGAGGGTGTTGTGTGGGCTACCGGAAAAAGTAGTTCGGGTGCTTTACTCGTCACTTGATGTGATATTCTGTCCAAACTCATTTTTAATCCTTTTGTTATCTTAGGGGCACTCTAAATAAATTCAATTTTCGACCAAGAATGTTTGCATTTTTTTTAAAAATTTGGACGTAGAATTTTTAAATTCCCTCCTCCCTACCACAGCTAAAATAAAGCGTTTATGTTTATAGTAATATGTTATATAAGTGACAATTAAACTACATTTTTTGGCATTCTTTATCCTTTTTATTTGTATAACTTTTCTGAGACGAAGAATGTTTTCTTTATCATTGTTGTTTTGATAAGCTAATTGAAATATGTTAGTCTCTTTTCCGCTCAATCTTCAATTTTCCTTTTTGTATTAAAATAACTCATTACTAAGTAAGGTTTTCGATATGATGTATTTTCTAATAAAGAACTATTTCAATATGCTGATTTTAATAACAATTTCTGGTCTCATACTAATAACTTTTTAAAAAATATCGAATGGATGTGTTTCTTGTTTATCAGAGCTTTTTTACTTTTTAAAAAAATATTTTTGGTGATTAATCAGTATGATTTATTTCTTGTAACTAATGAACGATTTACTGGATTATATACCTTAGCTTTTGCTGTTTTTTATGTTAAAAGTAATTTTTTATTTTTAAATCAATCAATTGTGATTGCTCATTAAGTCACTCTGAAATACGAGGACTGTTAGCAATAGACCTCATAATTATTGAAACCAGTAATGTGACAAAATGGCACCTAAACTGGTCTTCCACTTTCAAAACTTCCATACCATTCCAACTCAAGAACTTGGAACATCGAAAGATTTCATGTGCAACATCCCTTCTACATGGTGCAAGGACTCACAGTCGGTGTGTCATGGGTTCGAGGCAAGCGCCACTGAAGACCCGCCGTGTAGAGAGGCCGAGGCACGTTAAATCTATCTAGAGGGCAAAGTTTTCCCGTTTGCGTGGTGTGGTAGTTTGGAGCGAAGGTACTAGATCAGGTGCCATCCTCTTCACTTGACCGAAGTTCAAAATTACGAGGTCTGTCGCCAATAGCTCTCGTGTTGCTTTATTGTGCGACGCCACTAGACACTCCCTCTTTAGTAAGTCTTTAGTGACATCAAGACTTGAACTTATGACTCAATAGAAACAAAGGTAGCCACGCGAGTTTGCTTTTATGATTTAAATAAGGTGGAGTACAGCTCATAATAATATTTTAATAAAAGTAATTTTAATGAAATTATACCATAATATGCTATTTTATCATTAATTAAGGTGATCAACCATCCTCCTCTTTTTATAGGTTGTGACGTCTCTCGCGTCTTTCTGATTAACATGACTCCTATGTTCTTTGACGGCCACGATTAATGGCAAAACTTATCCAACCCAATACCAAGAAGAGAAACGGATCGAATATGTAAATGAGATATACTATAAAAGGATATCGTGGCAAGCTTAGATATAGCGTAGCAAACCTAGATATAGCGTAGCAAACCTAGATATAGCGTAGCAAACCTAGATATAGCGTAGCAAACCTAGATATAGCGTAGCAGGCTCAGAGATTGTATTGTGGAATTATTCTGATCGATAGAGTGACAAAGCTTAGTGTGGAATCTTGAGGATCAAGAATTAGCTACCTTGCGGATCAAGAATCTTCATATATAAAGTTTATAGATAATATTCTCTAGGTCAAGGGACCAGAACTGGAAAAGGTAATATTAGATATAAGTAATTAGATAACAGGATTATTTAGGATAATTGAGATAGAGGATCTAGTTGCGTGATCTGACTTAAATACGTGATTTAATTTGGGCTTGACTCTCACTCTAATTAAATTTGTCAAATTAGAACTTAAGTATTATAAGTTACTCTTAATAAAAGTTGTATTAAGAATTATGTCTCTTCATTTTGATAATCCCACACCTCTAGCTTACGCGGAACCGGCAAGACATGGTCATCACAGGATGGTTATGTCTCAATGGCGCCCGAACGTATTTTAATTCTGTAGGTAATGTAGGGGGGAAATACGATTCTCCTGAAATGACTTTTCGGGGTCGGAGAATGTGCAGTTTTTATCGAGTGTATCGACAATAATATACAGTTACTTGAAATCCCAAGTAATCTGTCATGTGCTTACTTAAAAAGTCCCAGGGGAAAGGGCTCAAGATTGGTATTCGATATTTGGTCGTTGTTAGTGCAAAATACAGCCAGGGTTTTTCGCAGCTCGCTGAAAAAGCGAAGGCTTTTCCCCGGGTCAAAAAAAAAAAAAGAACTACATGGAGTTTTATATCAAGCAGGGAAGAAATCAGGGGGGCGACTGATTTCGTTTATAGATTACTAAAATAGAGAGAAGTTTTGAATTAGAACCCAAGAGACTTAGTGGATCATATTTTAGTTCGACTCGAACCACAGGTACAGGACTAGGGTCCGAAATCCACAAAATACGATACAACTTTTTAGAAGTTTTGGCTAAATTGAAGAGAGATATTTTGCAAATTCAAAGGGGTTATCAAACCATAATGAGAAAGACGAGGTCAAAATGGATGGGATGCCAAATTTTTGAACCCAATAGTAAAAAACTGGAGGAATTGGGAAAAAGGAGTAGACCAAATAACAGAAATGAGTTTACGAGAATAGCCGTAAAAATAATAGAGGGTTCGAGAGGAAAGGTTAATAATAATGATCAAAGATTCAGAAAAGGGGCCCACGAAATGAGCGAAATGATAATTTTAATAGAGGGACCGTAGAAAAAAGGGGGTTCGAGGAAAATTTAAACGGGGGAAAGGGACGCAAAGGGACGATTAAATATTGTAAAGGTTAATGATCAACCTCAAGGGGTTTCGACAAGAGAGACAAAGATTTCTCCAATATGTATAGCACCCGTAGAATTTCCCCACGGCCTATTTTAAAATAACACTTTTTTGAAAGCGCTATGGGACACCGAGCAGATAAATTTTTTATATCGGAAGAAGTATATAGAAAATTTTTTTTTCTATAAACAAAAAAAAAAATCGCGAGCCCAGGTAATAACAGCACAAGGTGCGAAATGCCAAAACAGGGGATTGTGAATTGAAAATTAAGATCAAAACGAAAGAAATTGGTCATTTCATGTGCTAAAAAGATTTAGAATACCCATGTATTCTAGGTATAGATTTTTGGGGGGCAAAAAACGTATTAGATTTTGATCAGAAATCGTTAAAAAATTTAAAATAATGGTTTAAGATAAAAGGTAAAAAAGGAAATTGCACGTTAATGGGGCGAAATAAATTAAACATGGTCAACACTTTTTCCAAAACCATGGGAATAATATAATTGGTGATAAAAATTTAAATTTTATAATCAAAGATTTGGTACTTTTTGGGGAACAATTTGAGGAACAGAAAAAAAGACCCAGAATTAGGGGCATATATATAGATATTTTTTGAAAACCCGGGAAAATAACTCGGGTTTAAAGCAACGATATGTGAGAATTGGTCCCACGATTTCCGTTAATTGAAGGATTGTTTTTTATGCGAAACACGCAAATCTTTAAAGGGAATTTTTTTTGAAAAATAATGAGAAAATTTTCATGAAAAGAATAAGGGACACGTAGGCAGTTTTAAAACGTATCTTTAGGGGACGTTTGTTTTTTCCCCGACATGAGAAAATTTATTGATCAATATGTCTCTACATGCCATATGTGCCAAGTTAATAACTAAAAAACGCGTTAAGCTGGTGGGAAATCCAATTATATGAATTATCCGAAAGATAGTGATGTTAGTTTTATTAGGCCCGTATCCTATATCGAGAATAAGACGTAACCGCTTATTTTAATAACCGATCATTTCGAAATGGGCAAAATTTAAAAATTTTAAAAAAGGCCCATCTCGTAAAATGATTTTTTTTTTTGAAAACCCTTTATATCGCGTTATGGAGCTCCAATAAAATTAAATGGATAATGGTCCCCAATTTATATCCAATTTTACACTTAAGGAAAGATTAGGCATAAGGCAGGGAAGACTGTTGCATATCGAACAAGCAAATGGGACTGAAAGAGTTAATCGAGATATAGTGAAAAATGATTGCAAATTACTTTAAAGATCAACACGATACTTGGGATCAATTTTTCGTGATTTGTTTTCGCTATTCGTACAGCGGTGAATGAAACAACGGGAAAAAAAACCGGCTGAGTTATTTTTAGGGCGAAAATTGATTACACCATTTCAAAACTAGTTTTGATATGGGAAAACTCTAAAAATTTAAAATTCAAGATATACAGAAAAACTTTAAAGAAGCTAGACTAAGAATAAAAAAACAAGAAAGGTGGGAAAAAAATTATAATAGACGTAGAAAGGACATAAAAATAAAGGTAAAAATTGTTTTATTGGAAAAACACCCCAAGTTCAGCTGCTAACAAAGTATGCAAATTTTAAAAAAAAAATTTGAGGGACCTTATAGAGTCTTAGAAGTTAGGGAAATTTAATAATATTGTAATATGGAAACGGAAAAAATTAACAGTTAACGTAGATCAAATAAGAATATATCGTCATAGGAAATTTACGAGGTCGAATTAGGGAAAAGGTATCCCAAATAGTATAAGATCAAGTCAGGAAACCGTACTTCGGAAAAGTACACCAAAAAAATGAGTCACAATATGGGAAAAAAAAATCTGCGGTGAAACGTAGGTTAGAGGCAAAAGGGGTTGGTAACCAATCAAATCAATATAAAAATACAGAGAGGACCCATAAAACAAATCACTGGTCAGATCACTACCTAATTCATTATTAGGAATGAAAATAAAACAAAAAAGTTTAAATATAACCAAGGTATTAAAAAGATCAGGTGTATCGGGGGACAAGTGGACCACAAAGAAAGTGGCAAAGAAAGTGTACAATAATGGTAATAATGTTACAAAATGTCATCTAGTACTATTTCAGAGATAGAAAAAAGAGAAGAAGAGAATCAACTGAAGTTCCATATGAAAAGACTTATAATTTAAGGCCACGACGGAGAACAGAAGAACCCCCGACCAGCCAAGAACACAGTTGGGAAGGCAAGGAAAGGAAGACAAGGAGATTACAAGCCTTACAACAAGAAATTCCAGTACAACCAAGGAATGAAGAGTGATGACACCCTCATCGTTGAACGAATGTGGGAGACCGAATATGTAACTTCAGTTGTATTGTTTCATTTTTTATGATCTTCCAACAAGTGGTCGGAGGAATTATTGCAAAGAAGGAAGTCCGGCGGTGCTTAAAAGTTATAAGCCAAGTCAAACACTACAAATGAGTGTTCATTTAATTTTGGAACTTTTTGACTTGTTAAAATTTTTTTCTGAAGAAAAACATTTGTATTCACACATTTGTTTACTTGATGTATGACTTCGTGAGATGCGAAAATTCCTTGGTTATTTGTTATAACAATGGTTTACGAAAATGTTTGTAATTGTATAAAATGTGTATATATAAGCAAGCTAAGTTGTATTGTTACGTATTATGAGCATCTGGTTCAGGGAAACGCGCGCAGCCTGCACTAACAATAATACAAACGATGCTGCGCGGCTCATTGGGAGTTTTGCTGAAACCAGATGTGGGATGGAGATAAAAATTTATTGTGATATATAAATAATATATGTAAAATTGATTGGTCATTATGGAAATAGAGACCTCAAATAGTTTCATATTTCAGGAGACTGACCCTGAAAATCTTGAAAAGTATAGCTTCAACGTGTTTCCAGGTTGTTACAAGAAAGGGAGCAGAAGTACTAGCTCCATATGCAGTGTTAGATTGGGTCTGCGCAACCCAGAATAGTTTTAAGTGTATAAATATTTTAAGTAACGAATGTGGCAAGTGAGAGTGGGCACAAATTAAACAGTAATTATTAATGTTGGCCTAGTTATTGAGTAAAATTTATTGTCAATGAAAGTTTAAAAATTAAATTGAATATTAAAATTCTAAGATGAGTAATGAAAATTAAAGTCAAGATAGATATTGGAAATTATAAAAGTTAAAATGAAGATTTAAGATTAAAATTTAAATAAAACTCAGAAAGCGAAGAAATTTAGAAATAGAGATAGACGTGTAATTTATTAAGGGCATTGAGAACCCTAAGTAAATCACGTTTTTCTTCTGAGGGGTTGTGACGTCTTCGCGTCTTTCTGATTAACATGACTCCTATAAAATTTTGACGGCCACGATTAATGGCAAAAACTTATCCAACCCAATACCAAGAAGAAGAGAAACGGATCGAATATGTAAATGAGATATACTATAAAAGGATATCGTATGTTTAGATATAGCGTAGCAAACCTAGATATAGCGTAGCAAACCTAGATATAGCGGTAGCAGGCCTCAGAGATTGTATTGTGGAATTATTCTGACTGATAGAGTGACAAAGCTTAGTGTGGAATCTTGAGGATCAAGAATTAGCTACCTTGCGGATCAAGAATCTTCATATATAAAGTTTATAGATAATATTCTTCTAGGTCAAGGGACCAGTGAACTGGAAAAGGTAATATTAGATATAAGTAATTAGATAACAGGATTATTTAGGATAATTGAGATAGAGGATCTAGTTGTGATCTGACTTTAAATACGTGATTTAATTTGGGCTTGACTCTCACTCTAATTAAATTTGCTCAAATTAGAACTTAAGTATTATAAGTTACTTCCTTAATAAAAGTTGTATTAAGAATTATGTCTCTTCATTTGATAATCCCACACCCTAGCTTACGTGGAACCGGCAAGACATGGTCATCACAGGATGGCTATGTCTCAAGGTTACGTCCTTCCTTGAAAAATGTTCTCCTACTTGTCCTCCTTTTCAAAATATTATAACTGATCTGTTAATCTCTTTATTTAGTGATGAACCAAACATGTTTCCAATATGTCGAAGAATGGTCTGAAGTAAATATCACAGGAATAAGCAGTTTTCAATGGTGTTTTTTGACTTCATCGCAAGTATAAATTTGGCAGATATAGAAAAATGTTGAGTTTTTATTGAAAGAAATGTGTCTAATATTAAAATTGATGACAATTGTCTGTTTGAAGAAATTAGAAGACTGAATGTATATTTAAATTCTAATAAATTAGAACAATTGGAAAATCAACATGCTGAAATTGATAAAAGATGGGTGGAAATACTTAACCTTTGCAAAAATGGACACATTCTATACAAAAATTTAGTTATTCTTGTTGAATTTGTGTTGTGCTGTCCAGGAACTAATGCAGCATTTGAGAATGAATCTTTTTAATTGGTAATGATTTTTGGACAAGTGTGAGAAATCAAGATTGAATGTTGACATTTTATATTGCTGCAGTACTTACCGTAAAATTCAGTATGAAGGAAATATTTTTTTGCTCCAAAATTTCCAATATACAACGTGTTGCATAGAAAAAAACATCTAACGGGAAACTATTCGTTTAAGTAAATAATGAAAAAGGATATACTCGTAATTAACGTTATTTTGCTTGAATTAATAAAATGTTACATATATTTACGTTGTAATTTTTTCTTAAATTTTCGTCCTCCTTTTCATTGTAAAAAACTGGTGACCTTATATTATGCGCCATTTTCTGTCGAAAACAGTAATATTCAATCGCGGTACGCATCGCTTTGTAATTTAATTTAATGTATACTGTAGCATCTACACATACCGGTTGCTAACCACCGCTCTCGCGAATACACAGTTCCGACGACATTCAAATACTCCTTATTCCCTTTCCAATTCCCAATTTAAATTTACAACTCCTATCGAAAGCAATAGAACATCCGGTTTAATGAACGCGCCACTCCAGACATTTTTGAGGTTTGGAACAATGGCCGCCTGTCGCCTAGTGGATCAAAATGGCGGAATGGCATCGTTATGTGGTTAGGCGAAGAGATTAAAAGCGATATTCCGATAAGGAATGAAATACCGCTGTCTGCTATTGTCTCCAGGAGAGTGAAGAGAGGAGTTAAAGCGAAAGGGGCAAGGATTGAAGGGGATGTTTACCCTGATTAAAACGAATGAAGATTAATGAGACGCATGCAAAGGGTGGTCTGGACTGACTGGATTGCCAATGTTTCGAATACCGGAGGCCAGCTTATCGTGGCTGCGCGCGTTTTTTTAATCCTCAAGGTTGCTGACCGTCATATTTCGATAAGAAAGATTGATGATGTTTGCTTTGGAAGTGTGGAAGTGTTAAATTAAATGATTCTAAATCACTTTAGAAGTGGCTTAGAGCTTCCCTGAGGGAGTTGCGTCTTTTGTGTTGTTTTTAACGCGATTAATAGTTTTGATGAAAGGGACTTGAAGTATTTGTTAGTTTCAAGTATTGATTTTTTTATGTAAAATATATCTGAAATATTTTTTAAATTTTGTATTTGAAATAATTTTTCCTGTATGAATAAATTTGAGTATAATTTAATAATAGCCAATTAAACTTTCTGTAACCTTTTAACTGTCAAATTATTTTGATGATTCGGGCGCATGAATTGGTTAAACTTTTTTTATTGTAAAAAGGTAAATTCTCTTAGTACAAAATAAAATATACTTAGTAGTTAAGAAAATTGATATTTTGAATTTACCTGCATAAATTTTTTTAAAGTTTTGTCGCAACTGTATATTTGCTTGAGGTGGCTACTTAACAACGAGTAAATGGTAAAGTTCGTTTCTAGTTAAGCCAGTGTTTCTCAAACTTTTTAGTATCGCTAATCCAATGTTCAATCATAATTTTCATCACCCCTCCCATGCAATAACAATGTATTTAATTCTATAATATATACCTTGATGCTAAACCTTAAATAAGAATTTAACCTCTTAAGTGCCACCGGCGTACTTAAATGTCTTAAATGTCTTTTTGAAGTATGATCATTTCTGTGCACTGCTATCCGTAACATTATTTCTTAGGCTTTGGAATGCAATAAAAAGACCTTAACAATGTTTGCGTAGGATTTACTTATTTCAGAGGATTTGCTTATTTATTCCTTTCCTCCTCTCCCCAAAAAACATCACATACTCGCGTCTATATGGAAATCGAATCTTGTATCTTTTAATCGGCAGTTAAGGGATTAATTATAAACGGAACAAAAAAAAATTATCAATATAAGTATTAATACAAGCCCATGGGATCACAAGTAATTATTAAACTTGTTCTTAGCTAAGTATTGTTAAATTAATTATAAAATACATTGTATAATACTGATACATTTATAAGTGTATTTTATCAGTGTAAATGAGTGTTTTATTTTTTATTATGTGTGAATGTATTTTGTTTGATTACTTTCAGTATAAATTAATATTTTTTTAAAAATAATCTTTTGTTTTCGACTTTTTAATATACTCGCACCCACCTTGTAGAGTTATCACGCCCCTCTAGGAGGGTGCGCCCCACAGTTTAAGAAACGCTGAGTTAAGCATTATTTTCGAAAAAAAATAATAGAATAAAAATGGATGCGTATAAGTTTAGTTCAGGTTTGTGTGAGCACACCAACCAAACACACCAACTCCGCACAATCATTACAAGAGAATCATGTTTCCTTCCTTATCTTTTTTTCCATTTGCATCCTTTTTTGAACAACAAACTTTGCACTGTCTTGTAGGCTTACGTTTCACTGGAGTTAGTAGAAAATATACGGGATATAAAGTCTAAGGGATCTATCACTAAGACTGGCAGGGTTATCTGCTGTAGGTGATCTGCTAGGATTCTTTTGTCCAGAAGCTGTATCATCATACTTATGTAAAAGCTCTTCTACAACTTAGATTCGAAATTCTATTTCTCAACTACATTTATTTTTATAGCGCAAGTGATACCGTTTAGTAGATATATAATTTTTTTTTTTTTCTGAATATTTTTTCTAGAGTTTTCATATTGTTGGAAGAAAGGATATTTTCCTGATCAAGAAATCTACACCACCATATTTTTAGATTCTAGTCAAAAGCAATTTGGGGTATATCGTTGGCTAGTTATCGAACTGCGTAATTTTCCAAACTGGTTTACTGATTTGATATATAGTGCAACGCCAAGAGCTTTTTGCCGATTTAATCCTTTTGTTTGTCTACGCATGCTCTCAGTGCGCGCTCCGCTTTATTTATTCCCGATCAGTTAATCACTATTTTTTTAATTTCATAATAAAACATATTGTCAAGGGAGAGGTGGTGGTAAGATTTTAACATAAAATAAATACAACAGAAAGTAATATTAATATATTACACTTCTCCAGATATAAATTATTTGCACTATTTTAAGCTCTCATTACACAAAATTTGTAACAATGTGTTAATTTTGCTGAGCTGACATCCCGCGAAAAAAAACAAAAAACTTACACTAATGTACGTGATCCTCATAGCAACCACATTATCGCACGATAAAAATATCAAAGTAAACCATATTGTAATATTAAGGTTAATTAAATTTATAAATTTTTGGCAATTTGTTTGAGTTTTCTTTTCTTTTAATAAACAATATGGTCCACAAGATAGAATAATAAATATCAAAACATTTAAAATGTAATCCTAAAATTGTAGTTATATATTTTGAACACTATAAAACATTTAAAAATGTGCAATAAATAAATTTTACCATTGGAAAATTTTTCGAGCATTTATTATTTGAAGGATATTTGAAGAAAAAAAATAAACGCAAGATCTTATATTATATAATTTCTTTCGAATGTTTTGTTTCTCCTTTTGTTGAAAAATGAATCGATTAATTGGTATTTGAAACTTATCGTAAATTGAAGGAAATACTTTTTAGATTAAACGCCAATTTTTATCATGTTTTATATTAACTTTAAACTTTATTTTAACATATTAATTCCATAAATTACATAAAACACTCTTTTCCTCTATATAATTCGAAAGCAAACAAACGTATCTATCTATGTGAGTCTATCTTCTCTCGAACCACTGAAAACAGAAACTCGCCGAAGGTAACAAAAGATGGGAAACGACCAGAGAAATTCATTTTTGACCATTTAAATTCCAATATTGCTTTAAGTTAAAAATATATTAATTAAAAAAATTAATTTAAATGTTAAAAAGCACGATTCGCCTGCATTGTTGTAACATTGTTATTTTTATAACAATGACGTAAGTTGACGTGGAATACCAATTTCAGTCAAACTGGCCAAATCGAGTCTGTATTGTTACAACAATGCAGATGAGTTGCGCTTTTTACCGCTTTTAATTAATATCTTTTCAGGGATTCCTTGGATTGCTTTAAATCTTTTGGTGAGTTTCTGAGTTTGCGGTTTGTGAGAAGATAGATTCACATAAGTACATACGTTTGTTTATCTACGAATTGAAAAAGAATCAAACATTCCAGAAATAAGCAATCGTTTCAATAGCTACCTGTAAAAATTTTTTGATTCATTGTTTAACGTAAATGGATATAAGTTAATATTTTTAAGAAAAAAAATCACTAAAGCAGTATTGCTATCTATTATCCAATACTAAATTAATTATTTAATAATAAATTCGTACATTATCTGTTTTCCTGAGAATAAAACTAGATTAGTTTTGTTAATTATAAATCGAAAATAGAAAATTGACCTTATAAGTGGAGGGGAAAAAAAGGTTTTATATTCGAAATGCCCGGCTAAACAGGGGGAAAAGAAACCAGTCGATAAAGAAAAGAATTTGGAGAAATTTTGGAAAAGGGAATTTTAATAATATAGAAATCACGCACATTATATATTAATGCTACATACGCAAGACGTTCCGGTCTTCAGAGGATAAGGGAAAATTCCCATTGGGATAAGTTATACCTCGGAACAAGCCCGTGTTACGCCGGGCTAAATGGAGGGGAACTAGACCCATCCGATGGAACGAAGAAGTGGAGGAAATTTCTTGTATCATGATCTTAATAGATTTCTACAGTAATTTCCAGAAGCATCTATATGAATAACAAGTCACCAAAAATGGTGTCAGCAAGGCTGTATCGCCAATATTTCACAAAGTTTCGATTGAAATGCCATTATAATGTAAGGGGCAGCGTTGCTTGTGCAAATATTGCAATTTTTATCATAAATATAATACAATATATAAAATAATATTAATGTGTTAAACAACCAGATATTAATTATTTACACCATTTTAAGCATTAATTACACAGCATTCGTAACACTATTTTGTTTGAAATGATTGAAAAACACTTTACTGGTAATTTAATTAATCCGCACGTTGTTCGTTTCGCCACAAACTCAATTCAAGAATATTTTCGCTTTAAAATAGAACTCCGCCGTTCTACTTTTCTATTCCGTGAATGGCATTTATACGCATTTCCATCAATATTTCCAGCTGTTATGTAGAAGTATCTTTTCTTAAAGCGCCTTTCCCCCTTTTGATAGAGTAAAAAGCGGCCTACGAGATATCCGGAAAAAAACTTTGACAAGTTCGAGATTGAGGCAAGTGAGAAGGTGTCACAGATGGTGACACGTCTCACGCGGGATGTGTTTCACTGAATATTACTGCGGGTATTCCGGACTTTTTGACAAGTTTGTGACATTAATGAACCTTTTAAAAAACTTTGCGAATGAAATAGAAGCAAGATATTTCGATTTTATTTGTGTTATAGAGCAATGAAACATGAAATCTATACAAAAAGATCAAAGAGGCTTATATATATTTGTCACTGAATATGGTAATAACTTGTTTTTTGTTATTTGATTCATGCATGATTAATGCATTTTCGGAATCATCTTAGATAACCTTTTTTATAAATAATGGATTTGAACTTTTATCCATTATGTTCCATATGATTTCGCTCAGTATTGTAAATAGAAAGGGTAAGGTTGGTTAGCCATAAAAGTAGTTAAGCTCCAAATTATGTAAGTTAAAAAGTTGTGCTTAGTGAACAATACTTAATATACTGCAACAACATCCATTTGCTTCCAAAAGCTGAATGATATATATATAAAACAGTAATACCTCGATTTACGCTACCCTGATTTAATAGAGCCCAGAGCTATGCGTTTTTCATATCTCGTCAATTCGTCGTTTGCTTGAGCGTTACACAACTCGATTAAATCCCCGCTTCCTACTTAGCTAACTTACATGTTCTGACATGAAATCGCGTAGAAGAGACTCTTAGTCACAAAATTTATTTCAATAATATAATCAAGAAGATGCTGGATTCCCACAATCAGTAGTTGACAATTGATGAGTTCATAGAAATGGGGCAAGAGCAGGATATTGAAGAACTTACGCCTTTAGACCTAGTTAAGTCAAAAGATAAAATGACGGTAAGAAATTTTACAGATGGCCTCAGTTTAATTGTAAAAAGTTATAAATTTTAGAAAATATAGATTACAAGAACAGCGTATTTTTTAAAAAAAAAAAAAAAAAACTATTAGCATGCAACGAGGGAATTTTGTGGGAGAAAAAAATCTTTTGGGGCCAGCAGATTAATTTTTGTTAGATCTTATGAAATGTTCTACATCAAAATAAATTCGGTTTACGATTTTGTATTTGTGTTACGTATGATTATGTTCAACATTTTTTTTCTAGACTATTATTTTCTTTCGTTTCCAGCCTTAAATAAAAATAATTTATAAGAATTTATATGTGGAATTATACCTCGACTTACGCGAATTCAACTTACACGATTATCACTCAGTCCTACCTATCGCGTAAGTGTATTCAAGTTATATCAATCTTCCAAAAAGAGTTTATTAAAATCTATATATAAGTATGTGTGTGAGAGATGTGTTAAAAGAACCATGTAAAAATGACAAAAATAGTAATTAATACAAATTTTAAAACTATTTTACAATACAAACATGTAAAATATAAAGGGATAGATGTTTTTCAAATCATTGCAATTGTCAATATTTTAAGGTTTTCGTACTTTTGTTTTGAATTCCCATAAAAAATATCGGTAGAATCTGAAGCATCTGAAGAAGGAAGATTCGATCTGGGTATCTTCTCTTAGGAATATTTTAGTCATCACGCCAAAATGATCGTCGTCGTGTGCAGGCTATAACTGGTTTATATCAATATCACACCGCCACACATCACAAGTGTTGCTGCCAACGTACTACATAATTTTGAACCATGAATAAATGGTGACGACTAAATCTGAGCTGGTAGCACTCTCTCCAAACTTACACACTGCGACTACTTAAGGACTTTGGATTTAACACGCATCAGCTTCTCTCCACTATGGGTCAACAGTTTAAAAACCTCAAATTGACGACTCGACAATGCCGTCCACGTGTTCACGACCCAACCAAATGAATCAACTAAATTTAACTGTATCAAAGAATTAATGGCCTCGATTGCCTAGCGGTTATGTTCAGGAACTCGTGTCTAGAATGTCATGTGTTCGTGTCCTGGTCTTGATGACCCGCAGCAGATGTAACCCAGTTGTCAAGGTAACGTACTAAGTGTCATGAATTTGAGCCAAGTACCGCTGAAGACCCGCCATGCAGAGGAGGCCAATGCACGTTATGTCGAGGCTCAAATGCCCCCCCCCCCGTTAGTGTGGTGTGGAGAGAGAGATTCCAACTCAGGTGTCGCCTTCGTCGTTTGACCATGGGTTAAAGTTACAAGTTTCGTCGCCAAAAGCCTTCATGTACCTGAAAAGTATGACGTTAATATTTATTGACCGACCCACACCGCTGAAGACCCACCGTGCAGATGGGGCCGTTGGCATGCTCAATCTGTGGGAGCTCAATGTCCTCCCCTTTGGTGTGGTAGTTAGGAGAGAGGGTGCCAGCTTAGGTGTCATCCTCGGCCGAGGTTCAACATTATTCAATCCGTTCCCAATAAATCTAGTGTTGCTTTATATTGGGATGTTGATAAAACTGTTATTCACTCTGTCCCAAAATAATTAAATTTCCCTGTCTTAGCCCCAAGTAACAAATTAATTTTTAAATTCCTTAAGTCCCTAAGTGATGCTCTTTATTAAAAAAAAGCAATTATTTTTTTCAGCATAAAATTTTGCTAAATGTAATTTTAGAAATAATTAACATATACTAATTAATTACTGTACAAAATAAGAGGATGTGAAAATATTGTTTACTTAACGAAATAATTGACGCCACCAAATGAATGAAGTTGCTATTAAGTGCTTCCCACCTGAATAATGAATTCTTCACTCCTTATTTTGTCCCCACACGAGTTTGTTAACGGATGTGGATTCATTAATTAAGCGGAAGCTATCATTCCGTGCTGGCAGTAATGAATGGCATTGTCGTGTTCAATGGAAAAGGAAGTTCTATTTTTCCGCAACCAATTAGTATGCACCTGCTGTACAAATAGGCCTCATTTCCCGAAAAGTGTTAAAAATGTTCAATTTTATAGTATTTCTGAACTTCTAGTCATAGAGGGTTAAAGAATTTATTATTGGAAATTCAGCTATTTATGGTCTCATAACGGAATACAAAGCTTTTGTATAAAATTATTATATAATACAGTAAATTTTTGGGGATAGAACCTAAGGTAATGATTCGAATTTTTGGTTTTTACTAAGACTTATAACCATTGGGATATTTTAGTAACACAAAATTTGACTTTCAAACTATTTTAAATTTCGTTAAAGATAATTTTTCATTCTTGTATGTAACATTTTGCTTATGTTTGATTCATAGAGAAAATGGTGTTGTCAATATGCAAGGATGAAAAGCAGCCATTGACTCCGATTATTAGAACAACTTTATTAATGGGGACAAATAACGAACAAACGACAACACACAGACACATTCGACGTATATACACAAAGAAATATTATAATAGATCATTTACAGTATTTAAACACGCATTTGATATAAACAAGATTTAAAATGCTCCAGAAATTTCTTCTAGATCAGTTCTACTAGCAGGAGTCAGATTTACTAGATCAGTTCAGATAGCTATTTATCAGAGAGATAAATTCTATTTGTCTATATCAGACAACGCACAATCAGATTCTAATCTTGGTTGACTCAACAGTTGTCTCAAAGGTCCCTTATATAACCTCATTGAAATTTATAGAATGATCTGAATAGAATTTCAGAGATTTCCATGACTCGCCAAATTTTCTCCAAGGAGGATAAAGTCACCAATCTAAACCCTCCTTTTCTTTCGGGTTGCCATAATATTATTCTTCATGAAGGTAAGCGTATTTTCCCCGTAAAACTCAATTTTTTTCAAGCAGTATATCATTGCAGGGAAAACAACATATGTTGTCTGTTTTTATAGTATTTAGTTGACAGATGCGACAGGAACACAAATATTCAGAAATATTTATCTGAAATGTTATTTGTATATTTAACCAGAGGGTGTATAAAACTAGACCTATTTTATGATTTTTTTTCTCTTTCAAATGCGATTAGAATATTACTCAAATCTTTGACTTTTCTACAATTTAAGTCTAAAATATTTCACAAAATTAACATAAATAGTATTATAATAGGATGACACTACTTAGCCAGTATATATTAGTATATATTAACTGACTTTACAGTATAGGGAAAAAATGCGAAGGGGACTGGGTATCAAGTTTCATGATTACTAAACATTCTAGCTACTGGTAGCCCTAGGATTAGGATTTGATTAAGAGTCTCTCTCTGAATCTTCTAGCGGGCATTGTTGGATCCGTTACAATACTTAATATTCTGAAATTGGATTTACATGTTATATGCATTTAACTGAAACACCTTGATAGTCATTCTTTTTAGTAATGAATTATTTATTTCAGATTACAAATAGCTTAGTGTTACCAACTGAACTTTTGAGAATTGATTATTTTTTAAGTTATCGAAGCAAAGTATTCAAGTCATTATCAAAAGATTCTCTTAAAAATTAAAAAATCTATATTGATGGTGAACAGCACATTTTTTAAATATACTATAAATAAAAATTAAATTATCACATATTAGATTCCTTATTTTTCTGTTTTTATTTCTTGAGATGCTAGAGAAAAATTCACAATGTTAAAATGACATAAAATGTCTAAAAAATTCAGAGGAAAAAAAGTATTTTAATACAAATAGTATTTTAATATATATTTTGAAATATATACATTGATTTTAAATAACTTAGACACGCGTCATTTTAAAAGACTAATTTACATTTAGATCATAGGTAATGCATTAAGTGGATACAAAATTGATTGATCTTAATTTGAACAGTCATAATAATCGTAAATATTATTGCCACAATACACCAGCTCCAACTTAAAGGAAAAGAACTAAAAATTAATCTTTTAACATTTGAAAAGTGATATAAATGTTATTTGTAAGCTTACATCACTCGAATTGAAATAGTATCGTAGAAAATACTAAGCACTGATCCTCAAAGAATTTAATTTTGAGTAATAAATAGATCAAGTTATTTTTACACTTTTTCAGTTACCCAGTTCATTAGCCATTCAAGCTTTATTTTATATAAAAGTATTATAAATAAAGAGATTGGATCTCTCTAGTATCTCTTTACGCGGATCTATTAATGACGGATTTGCAACTTTCACTCTAAAACGATACAAAAACTAACAACCTAATTAGTTTTATTGTTACCATGCTGAAACTTTCACCGATTCATTTAGATTAAAACCCCTTTAAGCAGTCAAATTACTACAAACAAGTTTTCCATCCTCTAAAGGGACAAATATCTTTCTACTTCAAACAATTCCTCGGAGCCTGTTCGTAAAACCATAGACAACCACTTCCAGCAACTGACACGCAATTCCTTTTCCAATTACACTTTTAACACAATTTGTTTTAAAACACAACTCGACGAGCTTCCTTTTGGCGATAACTCGCCCGGAGAATATCTCTGCAGATTAACCCCTTTTCCCTGACAATTCCCCAGTTTCAGCAACGATCCCAGGAAAGACTGAACGTCAGTTGTCAGATTACAAATGAGGAGGTAATGAAAGGTTAAGGCACGTCTGCCTTTTCAAAACCTCTGCGAACCAGGGAAGGTAAGGAAATCTCTCTCTCTCTCTCTCTGACTCTCATATACCAACTTCCTTCCAACTAGCACACTTCTAAAATTGGGTTCCACTCCAGGGTCTCTTCACAAATTATTATCAACACCTCCTCCACTACTCGGAAGGGGGCAGTGGCATCGGCTCCATGGCAACATAGAAGAGGAGGAAGTGAAGGAATGTGTAAATTGAAAATGGGATATCTTCCACTCTTCTAAACTCTTCAGGTTTTAATGACACCAACAATGCAGTTCGCGGGGTTGGGTTTCCCCTCCCGAGAGTTGTCAACTTGGGGCAGATTGATTTAGTTTAGGAAGGAAATAATTTACCTCACTTCCCTGTGTCTTTTCCGAGGGATTGGTCGGGGAACAACCTTTTCATTAGTGCTCTTTTGGGGTGTTCCGAATTTTTTTCCCTCTCTCTCTCTCTCTGTCTGCCTGACTGTCGTTTCTTTTTTTATTTATTCAAACGGAGTTTTGTCGCGAACGTTTGGCATTCTTTCTAGTTCCTCTCTGACATTTCGGAATGTCGGAGTTTTTGTTTCTGTAACTGGACGACGTTGATTCTTAATAAAGAGCGGAATCCGGAAATAATTGTGAATTACAGAAAGAGGTTACGATTCACTTATTATTTAATACGATCACATTTACGCTGCCACTTATTCATCCCAAATAAATTAGTCGGTATTTGTTTTGTTTTTATGTTTTTTTCTTGAGTTGTCAGGAAGTGAAGAGAGTTTCGCAAATAGGTAAAGTATATACGAGTTTTAATAAAGTTTTCGATATTTATTGTCTTATATTTTAGGATAAAGAGTTCTAAAATTTTATCAATATCAGACAAACTTAGCGGAAGGAATATTTCTTTTATATCAATAGATATTAAAATGGAAGTTACCCAGGATAAAAAAGGTTCTGGATTTACTAAGTATTCCTCAAAATAACAACAACAAAAAAAAGAATCTAAATTAATATAAAAATATAATAAGTTTAAAATGCGAAAAAAATAATTGCAAAAACTCTTTCTACAATAAGAAAAGGAAAATGACAAGATGGAAGATTAAATATTTTTTCGAATACTTTTCATTAACTTTTAATTTTTTATAAGATATTTTTTAAATTTTGCTTAAAACTGTATTTTAAACAGCGTATTGTTTTTTAAAATAATTTTTAATTGAATTGTTGAAGTTCTCATTTAGGTCTGAATTTTATACAATGATACTAAGTTTAATCTCTAACAATGAGGTAATAGGAAAATTAATTGAACAAAAAAAATTGTAGAACTTCTTTAAATTAATCAAAATTTTGAGAAAAGGGATTACAGAAAAAAAATAATTTATTGGGTAAAAATTTTCCTCGTTTTTACTGTTTAAAATCTGGTTGAATAAATGAATATTTGTTTTAGTGAAAAAAAATGACAACCTGCATGTTTTTAAAGGATAAAAAAAAATCATTACAACGTGTGTCGCTCAAGTAAGTGTTCCAATGTGAAGAAAATTACAACTAAAAAATTAAAAAAACAAACATTCAAAGTGATTTCCACTTTGTTATTTCAATGTTAATTTTGTACAATATATTATTTAGACTTGAACTTTTTCTTGAGGTTTAAACACGTAGTTACATAAAAATTGATTTGAGTAGCCTACAACAAAGCATAGCATAAAGAATATACTATTGTTCAAAAATTGCAAATCTGGTGCCTATTTTGATCGCCAATGCTCAACATTCTCAACTACTTTGGTAGCTTTTCTTTTAGACGTAATGTGATACATATTCTCATCACGGGGTTTTCGATACTCTAAATCTTTTTCTCAAATTAAATGAAAAATTGGTATTCAAAGGGACTTCTATTGAAACTCTTCTTTGAAATTCAAATCACGATCGAAAGTTAGATGGATATTACTAAAAATATATTCATCTTAAAGCAAAAAGGCTCATATAGAAAAATTGCATAATCTAAGTACGAAAATTTGCTTATTTCTGAATATCGTTTTATAAGAAGATGAATTATTTTCATTTCAGAAATATTTCATGAAAGAATAATTTTCATTTTTATTCGTATAAAATTTCAAATAAAAGTTCAGAAAATGACGACAGATCATAAAACAAGCCCCAGAAATGTTCGCTTGTCTTATATCAAGAAAGAAACACATGTCCTCCAGCGCGATGGTTTGAAAGGCAGAAATGATCAACAAAAACAAAACTGAAACCCCGCGGAAGGGAGAAAGAAGCGAAATCAGCGTCGTCTCGGGTGTTTCGAGGAGAAAAATTTCCGAATTTTTGGTTGGTGTCACGTCCCACGAAAAAATACATTTCACGAGAAAAAAGAACAGGAGAAGATGACAGTTTATGCTCTCTTCTGGGTTAGCGTTCAGTGATGCTGTGGGTTTTTGTTTTGTGGGAAGGGGGATAATGATTTGTGTTACTAGAAGACATCATTGTTATTTATAGAAATATAAATCAAGATCTTTGAGAAGTTCCGCTTAAAAGAATCCCATAATCTGATTCTTTTGACATGTTTAGTTATTGTTTACATAACTCATCAAAGTGTGTGTCGTGATTGTGGTTTAGATATTGACTGAATAGGAATCTGGATTTTTTTTTCTTAACTTATGGAAACTTAAACATATGTTATACTATCATGTGATATAATGATAATGACGTCGACTCGGTGGCTTAGAGGTAGCGTACCCACCTCGTAAGTTTGCGTGTGGGTTCGATCCCGGCTGGAGTTGATAGGTTTTCTGGATGAGGAAATTGCAAGCACGCACGTCATATGATTATGTGGCGAGTAAAAGATCCCTTGAGTACCAATTTGGCTCTGGTATGTACGGAAATGCTTAGCTTCAGACGAGAGCTTGAATTAAAAATTAATTCAAGCATCAAAATTTGGTAGCGAGATCCGTTACTAGATGGTGCCACCATGAAATGGCTCTCACTCTTGAGAACTTGCAATGTCTGCTAAAGCTTGTGTTCCAAAATGAAGCTCCATTTGAAAAAATAATGATAATGATAAAATAATAGCTATCGCGTTCTTACTGGGAAGTGTAAAAGTTGGAGGAAACTGTGCCTTTTCTATTTTACAGCATTAAAATGTCATTGAAAACAGTTGAGAATAGAAGTTAATATTTTCAATTTCACTTCTAACTGTTACGGGTATTTGACTAGCTTTCTGTACAAGACTTTAAACTTAGTAAAAGACTTAGTTATAACATGAGACCATTAAATTTAGTATAAGACTTAGTTATAATATAAGACTTTAAACTTAGTATAAGACTTAGTTATAATATAAGACTTTAAACTTAGGATAGTTTATAGCTTTAGAATAATATAAGTTAATTTTCACATAATCAAAATACCCTCCATCTATAAATTGTTTAATTATTCTAATATCTCAGAGTGAGGCGTTTTACATCTTAAATTCAGAATCTTGTACAATTATTTAATTGATAAAACACATGTTTTAAATAATATTAGAATGTGTTTGGCTTTAACGAGTTCTGTAGCTGCACAAACGATTGAGATTAAGAACGAATATTAAATATTTCTGGACGTAACAAATACTAATATTTAAAATGATTCAAAATTCTTAAAACTATGTTTAAAAATTTGATTTTTTTTTCTGATCATAAAACACTTTATAGCTACTTATCGAATTTTTAGTTATAGATAAACAATACTAGAGCTTGTACCTAAGCATATTTGTAGTAATTATTCGTGTTTACGTGGGTCGAATATCTTTATTTCTGGTTGCTACTAATCACATAATCATATATAATCTTTATTTAAAATTTTTATAAGAGCTTGATTTTTCACTCGCTATTTCCTTGTGAATCCATGTTATAAATGTTATTCTTAGCAAAAAGCAATGAATTTTTGTTTCAAAATATTATTTTCTTATGAAACCAATATTTACCTATAAACATACTTATCGAATATACCTAAAGGTATAAAAACTATTTAAAGAATAGATCTTGATCGAAAGACAGATACTGATAAATTTTGGTAAGACATTTTTGGTTTAATAAACTTACTTCAATATAAGTTTTATTAATAACTATTATAAAATCAATTAAAAACAATTCCAAGTACTTTATTTTATTATTCGACTCTCCCTTAAGGTTTTAATTAATTTGCTTGCTTGTGAAAATTTCATTTACTTTAGAAGATGAATAAAACTCTTCAAGAAAGAAAACATTTCAGAACTTAATGAAGACAAAACACCATCTTTAGGAAGTATACTGAGTTGACAAATTGCTCTTAACTTAATTCATTAAACGTCGGGATGAATTTCTCAAGTGGATATTTTAACCACGACTTTTATACGAAATGCAAGAGACAATGTTTGAAAATTTCGATATAATGCTGGTAAAAATTTTCATATTCTAGAAATTATGCATTCACTTGGAATCCTTATAAATGAAGGCTACATATATTTTTTTATTTATCTTTCATTAAAATTATATTTGACATTTAGATGTAACGTAAAAGTAGACAATATAAACAAAAAAAGAGCAAAAATTTTCTTTTTAAGAAAAAGGAATAATTTCTGAAACATATTTGCAACTACTTTTAAGGTATCCGACTACGTTCGGAACCATGATTTTGCAAAAGCGTGTAAATGGATAATATTTATGATATTTAGTGTCACTTAGATTAGAATACATGTATAAAAGTGTTTTAAGGAGATGTTCTCCTTTTGTAAAAAATGCTTCTATTGTATTAATATTTTGCCTGTGTATAGCGCAGACCTCTGTACACAGGCTCAACTAGAATTTTTGAAACGCATAACTTGGAAGTTGGTTTATCCATGTTTTACGAAAACAGAAGGGAGAAATTTTAAGAAAATACGCCGATAATTATTTCAAATGGTTGTAACTCTGAAAATAATTTGAATTTTCAAAAATCATAGTTGAGCCTTTGTACAGAGGTCTGAGCTATATACTGGCAAAATATTAATACAATAGAAGCATCTTTTACAAAAGGAGAACATTTGGAAAAAAGGTTATTCTAAGTTAATTTTTTGCCAAAATATTGTATTTAAATAATTTTTTTGTCATAATGTCCTTAAAACAATTTTATACATGTATTCTAATCTAAGTATCATAAATATTATCCATTTACACGCTTTTGCAAAATCACAGTTCCGAACGTATTCGGATACCTTAAGCTAGGAAGAAAATGTGGTACCTACGTATTATCACAACAATGCTAACATTCCAGATAAATTGCCAAGTTGGCAACCCCGATTTCGCATGTATCGTACGCGCTAAATTGGCAAACAAGTGCTTCGTTTCATGTAATGTCGTCAAAACGGTTGCAATAGTACGTAAGTACCGAAAATGCTTTTAAATTATTATAAAGACATTTTAAATTAATCACTATGAAGATATTCATCAATATGCGACACATTAAATTTGTGTGTATCAATACACTTATACATTAATGCATAGAATATGCTTTCAAATTTTATCAATCAAACTATATGCAAAAATGATTAATATGTTTTTAATTTTCAAAGGATTAAATTGCTTATTAAATGAGTATTTTAAATTTTTACATGGTAATATGATAATTATTTGAGTTATAACTGCAGCAATTTATGTTGAGACTGGGATACATATTACCCTTTTTAAAAATTATTTTTAAATCAGGGATCATTGAGGATTGTTTAACATTTCGTAATTGTTGCTTTAAAAACGGAAGTTTTAAATATAAAGTCAATGAACTTTATTTTTAAATGCAATTAATAAATCTAGAACACATTTTGTTGAGTTTCGCTTAGTACTATTTTCCATTATTTAAACAGAAAACGGCATATGAAAATTTATGACATTTACGAAGTTCTGAACAGCTGATACATATTTGATATCCGTCAATGGAACTAGGATATATTATTTGCAAGTTTATTTTACCCTTGTGGTTTTTCTATTCCTTTTTCTTTATAGGTGAGTACATATTTCGAACAGGTTATTTCTTCTTTCCGTTGCAGTTCTATTGTTTGAGTTCGATGAAATTCTAATAAATTTGATTTGCCTGTATAGGGGGGTGCGCGTAACGTTATTTTTATTTCTTTGCAGTTTTTCTTAATATATTATTTTGTTTTTTATTAAATTTTACACAATTTAGCTCTTTATGAATAAAAATCAACCAATGAAACTGATTTTTTTCTTTCATAAATATAAAGGGAGGAGTAAAATTTCCTATTTAATTACTTAACATTTTTCAAAAAATTTTTTAGATGCATAATAGTTTTTTATGAAATTACATGAAACGTAGAGATAAATTAATTAATTTTAGGTATTTAAAAGTATTTTCAACTTTGAATTATCCGTCATTTGTAATCTTCCTTTAAATTTGATTACGTTGCTATAACTAGAGGGAAAAGGGGGAGCTATGGTAAAGAGACTATTTTTTTTTTAAAAGAAAGATAGTTTTGGTTAAAACTTCAGAATTCAATTTTTATAATTTTGAAATTTTTTTTTAAACACATAAACCCCAAAAAAAGTAATTTCGGTTTCCTGTGAAACTCAGTAATTGTCAATTTAATTTATATGCATCTGGTTAGGTTTCTGCAATGGTAGCCAACAAATATCATTTAATATACCATTTTTGTTTTGACTTATTCTTTAAAGCGGAAATCTTTCTAAAATAAAGATGCACTTAAATAAAGTAGACAAGAAACTTGAACATATATCCAAAATATAATAAAATCTAATTCAAGATCATAAAGCATATTTTAATAGGAGTGATAAATAAAAGATAAGTAAAGAATAATTAAATTAAAAATTAAACTGAAATAAAAAATACTATGGATTAAGGATGAAGTCTTATACTGTATGCGTGATAACAGAATAAGATATCAAGTATGTCTCAGACCTTTTAAAAAGACCTTTTTTTAAAAAAAAAAACTAATATGCCTAAAAAAATAATGCGGAAAAAGGTTAGAAAGTAAATGTTTTAACAAATTAAAATGTTTCCCCCCAAATTTACGTAAATCAATTTGATAATATGTTTTTAAGGGGACATGGTGATTTACCTTTTTTTAAATTTTAAAGGGTTTTCAAAATTTTTTTTTTGTCCATTTTGTACACTATGTAAAGCAGATTTTCAAAAATTTTTAAAAAAATAGATATTTAATTTTTAAGGAAAAAAAAAATTTTGAAAGGGTTTTTAAAATGCTACCCCCCCTACAAAAGTTTCTTTTCACATCAATTTGTTTTACGTCAAACTTTTTCAAAAATTGGTAGGGTTTTTATAACAATATTCTTTTTTTGTGTTATTGAAAATTCTTTTTAAAAGTATAAATTTGAGTTCAATT
>BMAV01017320.1:190380-228155 GCA_019973955.1 Trichonephila inaurata madagascariensis | reverse complement strand
CACACATAATGGGTTCCGCGATCCCAAATGACCTACAGTCAGGCGCCTTCGTATGGTTCAAGAAGACACAGGGGCCCCTAGTGAAGGGGCTACCTGTGCCTGGATGGCGGCCGATGAAGCAATTGGCTGTATGCGTGCATTTCTTGCGATGTGGTGGTCTTCTCGACGACTGGTCTATCGAGGGCGTCCTGAGCCTCTGGTCTTCGTGTAAATTTCATCTCTCGGATCCACAGGTTCCAACACCTCCTCGCAACACAATCAGAGAGGCCTAATTGACGAGCTACTCACCAAGCTGACCACCTAGCTTCCATCATGCCGCGAGTGCGCGATGATTCTCCCCCTCTCAAACTGCGACAGCTGCTCATGTTGTCTTCGAAAACGGCGTAATGGCATGTCAACCTCAGCTCTTCCATCGTAAACGATTCAACACAACTCAAACAAACTTTGGTTACCTGCTTTATACTCCACGGAGAACGACGTTAAACGCCCACTACTGGCTATACGTAAAGCGCAATCATGCTGCACTTCTAATCATTTTCATATCTCCCCGACATGTACCTTCATGCCAAGTTTCGTTATCATCCCGTAATTATTTCTTGGTGAGCTAAATTTTTTTGTCCATGAGTGTATGTTTGTTGTACTGTGTGTATAAGCTAGATGGCAATGAACCTACGCATGTAACATTTTAATGTGATAATTATGCGACACCCTAAACGATGCAAAACCAGCTGAACTGAAAATGCCCTCTTCTACGAGTTCCGCGTTGTGTCTTGTCTCTCCTACGCAGACGAGGGGATTTCAATAAATCGCCATTCCTTTCTAAGGGCTCTTTTCACACGATTCAACTTGGGGTGAACAGACGAGAATTATAGTTTTGAATTGAAATCGCCTTGTTCCCTTCAGTCGTGGTCAATTGGTATCCCTTGCTGTAACACTCCTTCAAGTTCTTGAAAATAACTTCCTCTCCTACCACAGTAAAAGTGACTTTCAGATATTCATTTTTAATGGGAAATTTGTCTTGGTCTTATAAAATAGTTAACTTGCTAAAAAACAACAAAGTTTGATTTAAGTGCATTTTGTTGATTGATTGAATATTAACGTCGCACTGCTCAGTTACACAAGGGCTTTTGGCGACGGACCACGTAATTTTGAATCATGGCCAAGTGACGTGGACGACACCTGAGCTGGCACCCTCCTCTCCTAACTACCACACCACACCAACGGGAGGACGTTTCAGCTCTCGACAGATTTAACGAGCATCGCTGCCCTACACGGCGGGTCTTTAGTGGAACTGTGCTCGAACTCGTGACAAGGCAAGCCACGATCCGATACCTATACCACTCGGCTACCGCGGCCACATGCATTTTGTTGAACACAACAAATGAAAAACTGCTTAAAAATATGTCACTAACGATGCATGAGAATTTTATTAAAAATATTAATGCAAGTAAAAATAATTAATACTAAAAATTACAAAGAGTAATATGGGAAAAACTATACAAAATATTTAGAAATAAATATTTTTTGAAGAAACTTAAGCAGAACTATATATTTCAGATTTTTAAACACTGCATATTTACTTCTTGGTAAAGTTTGTCAGAATCAAGTGGGGAAAAAGCAGTGACTGGGTATGCAATCCATACAATTGTGTATTATATATCATAAGAAAAACACAAAAAATTCAAAACATTACTTAAAAAATTCTTTTAAAAAATGAAGATTCAGGTCACATGCTTATTGTAAGTTACCACTATAGCAAAGTAAAAATAAAATAACAGTTAATAATAAGTTAAATAAATTAAAAGTACAAATCACATTCACATAAAGATACAAAGAAAATACCTCTGAAATATTAGAATTTAAAAAAAAATAATAAAATAACTCCGCTGAATATGAAAAAAAACCCCCTATGTTTTCAATTTTTAATTTAAATATAATTAAATGTTTCAGGTAAAATAGTAAGTAGTTAATTATTTATTTGATCAAGAAACAATAAAATAACAATTCATGAGAACTAGAAAAATATACTAAAATGTTATTATTGGAAATAATAAGTTATTTTTTAAAAAGGTATTGAATAAAAATGTTTCATGTTTCATTAACTGTTGATTAAATATATCATTTTATAAGGTTATGAAATCTGTGAACAACCTGTTGAGCATCAAGGTTGAATAAGTATAGTTAAAAAAAAAGTACATAATAAAAAAGCCCACATGAATAACACAAACATATGCATAAGGAAAAAATGAAATTATTTATTAAACTAATAAGAGAACAAGTTTCTTCATAAGTATATTGAAATCATACTGAAAAATAAATGTTCCAAAAGTTTAAAAAGTGCATAACTAATATCAATAGAAACATTTCTTCTTAAAAAAATGCAAAACATTGCTCCCATTCACATAGATTTAAAAGCGGTATCACAGTTATAATTAAAGATTCAAATAAGAGACAACCACAATACACTCTTAACATACAACCACACAAATAAAAACTGAAGATTAAGAAAGAAATCAGAAATTCTTACTTTTATAATTTTTATAGCTGCATTACTACAACTGTTTCTTTAATTGTAAATTTTACACATTTCTAAGAAAAATCTTACTATTATAAATACTTCTTTATATTATTTTCTAAATAAAGCTAATATTTCCTGATGTTACAATATAAGTTTTCAAACAGTACTATTTAACAATAAATCTGCATATGGATATACACAGCTGGATATGCAAATAATACATATGTAACAGATGAGAAAAATTACTCATTATTTCTAACAAAGTTCTATAAATTACATTACTAAATCCACAAACATTTAGCAAAGCTTTATTTTATTAGTGCAAAATGAACAAAACAAGATTAAAAGAAAACCCATTTAACAATAATTCTTAGATTCATACACAAATACTCAAAACAAATGAACTTACATACAATATAAATTAATAAATATCTTTATAATATAAAAATATAGCCTATAGTTAAACCTATCATAACTTTAAAAAATAATTAAACTTCATAAGAGTTTGAGAAATACCCAATTTTAAAATTTCAATAGTTTTTGTATCACATGATGAATGATAATTTAAAACATTTACAACAATCACTTACTTTCACAATTAATTAGTAGGACTCAGCAGTGAAAAGCACTTTTATTAGGCATATACAAGCAGACAAGCTCACAAAGTAATTCATTACAGGATTATTCTAAGATCAACCCACACAGACAATTTTTCTTTCACTACATTTGTAACACACACACAACAATAGTAAATCACAATAAATCTAATACAATTTTAATAGAATTAAATGCTAATTCATGACAATATTTTTTTAATGAAATATCATAAGTGAAATAAATCTATTTAGAACACACAGATCAAAGACACTAATGAACACAGATTAAAATGAACTATCTCAAAGTGTAAATACAAATTAAATTTGTTTTCTCTCGTGTTGATTTCCAAAACTTACAACATCTTACATTAGAAAGCATAAAAAATATGGACACTGAAAACTAGATTTGTATATGTTTAAATACTTCGTACCATTAGGAAAACTATTAATAAAGAATTAAAGAAAAAGTAAACTTTTAATCGTAGTAATTTCTGAATTACATCTAAAAGTAATGTACCATAAACTATACATTGCTCTTAGATTAAATTCAGAAACAGTTACAATTTTCTTCATTACTTATAATAATTACAACAAATAAAAAGCACTACTTTAGTTACTGACCAATTTCAAAATTTATATTTCAGAAAATTAGTGTCTAGTAACAAGCACTTAAGAGTTCATATTTTAATGAAATTGTTGATATGTTTCAGAAATAGAAAATAGATTTTAAAAAAATGTTAAGCAAATTTTTGCTTCAATACAAAACAAAACACATTAAAAATTATAGCCTGATGCATAATTTTTTTTAGTTACAAAATTATGAATTCAAAAGGTATTTGTACACTTATATAAGTAACTTGTATTTACACTTTCAATACTAACTCCAATCAAATATTGATTTAGTTTTTAAAAAGTTAGAATTTTTTTCAGCGAAATACAAAATTAAAAGAATAGGTATTAATGATCTGGGCCCTAACCAAATACATAAATTAGAAAGAAATACAAGCTTTCCAAGTCATTAAATAAAAATCAAATGATTCAAAACAGTTACTTGCATACAACACTAACTGTTACAAAACACAAAGTATTGAATAATCAGTTTAAAATAATTATATATTAGGAAATCTACATTTTTCTAACATCAGCACAATTTAATTTTTGGCAGTGAGCAGATTATCACAGATTTTATGAATTTTAAAGGACAGTGTTTATTTATAGATAAGTTATTAACAATTTGTAACCATCCTTTGACATTCTTACATAGATTCAAAACAATAAAGGAGGGGAGGAAAGAGTTTAAAACTTTTTATAGAGGTTGGGATAATTTGAAATGTATCCATTGTTTTGCAATGAAAAAAAAGTGAACACAATTTTGAAAAAATTCAAGGGATGGAAGAGGGAGGGCAGGCACACATTTTTTATATATCATTCATTAAAAAATATGAGACAAACATTATAATAGAAATGAATCAGTATGATGACACACATAGAATGCTACAAGGTAGTAAATTTATTCATTCAACATCTGACTGCCTTTTACTCTTTTCATAATTTTAGTATGAAAAACTACATCATATATATATATAAAATCTCATTCTATACTGTAAATTCAGATGAAATATGCTAATATACATACACACAAAAATCCATTCTGAATTATCCGACTTACTGGTTAACAATGGAAAAAATATTTAAATAATATATTAGAAAAATATTTTAATATATTAGGAAAATATTAAGAATCCATTCACAAAAATGTGTCTCTCCATAACTCTTGGGAGAAAACGAAAGACTTCTTTTCATTATTGTTATAATATGTTCTTAGGAAAAATCAAATAGTTGCTGTAAATGTATAATTATAAAATACATTTTTTTTTTACAAAAATATTTGAACTTATAACTAACATTTAAAACATATCTATAACAAAATTTAAAAACCTAATAAAATGTAATAACAAACACAATACAAGAAAATACAGAAAAGGTTGAACAGCAATCAGAATTGAATACTTGGGATGTATGTTCAAGTATGCACAAATAATGCATACTGGAGAATGTTATATATATCAGAAATTCTTCTTCAAAATAAGTATATAATAAAGTTTGCAAACAAAATTTAAAAACACAATGCATAATAAAAGGGAAAAGAAAAATTCTTTAAACACAACTAAGAAGTTAAATTTCTAAATTATTCAAGTATTTTTAAGCTCACAGAATTATTTAATTCTGTTGCAATATGCATTGATTTTTTAGTTTTATTAATAATTGTTGCTATGCAAAAATTATATATTTTACCAAACATTCAAACTATTATAATGTAACAAAATTCGATACATGTATTCAAGGCAACACTTGTATTACAAACAAAAATGATTTACATTAGACAGTAAAAAAATGGCAATATTAATCTGCATAATTCATTAGAATAACATCAAACATACTAATAATACAACAAAAAAGCATGGAAAATAAATTTTATACAAAAATGGACTACTTAGTGCTGATTTAATTTAATGTTTTTATCAGAATTACACAGAAAGCATAAACAATAAAAATTCAAGTACCAACAAGAATAATTAAGAGTAGTATAAATAAAAAAGAAAAATGGTGTATAATTAATATAATGAAATTGCTCATTATAAGTTTAAGAAAAGTACTATTTTGATAATTTTAGTTATAATGAAACAAGTACAAATAATATGAACTAAGAATAAGCAAACAAAAATGTAATAAGAAGCAGAGTAAAATTCTACATTGCAACCACTTCAACAATACAAACTATTCAAATAGAAATCAAGCAATCATAAAACTGAAAAAGTCATTGACAGCATATACACTACAAACATTAGAGCATTTATTACATGGTGAAGAATGGTATGAGATGTAATGAATACTCTTAATCCAGTATAAAATGACATTCACATATACATTTGTATAAGTATTGATTTCATTTACTACACTGGTTGATCCACTGTACAGTAAGTTTTACTTTGAAGCATTAACATTACAATAATGAGGTTAAACTCGAAACATTTTTAGAAAAATTCTAGAAGGTTTTAAAATGTACCAATGTAGTAGCAGAAAATGATAAAATACTAATAATACATGATAAAGAGAGGAAAAAGTAACAAAGAGCCATAACACTCATTGCATTAAGAAAATATATGAAAAACAGAGTCAGCTCAATTATTGTAAGATAATTAATCATTCTTTTACTTCAAGTTTCCAAGTTTTAAAATGTACGATAACTTTTTTTAAAAAAATACTTAATATATTTTTAATAAAAATAAAGACAAAACATTAGGATACTAACTTCAAAATTATTAAAATTAATCCAAATTATTTATATAATAAAAATGTCTTAAGACAATAGAAATTAAGACATAATATATATTCTGACACATAAGATATATTTAAATAATCTCTCAATAAATAAATATTCCAACAAATTATACAGAAACTTTAAATAATGCAAACAAGATTTAAGGGAACAAAATTGATTAAATAAAATGAAAATTTCTTCAAAACAGAAAGTCAAATTCTACAAAAATTTCAATACATGAACTATGAAACTAACTACAATTATTTTCTACACATATAAACATATTTTGTAGCTCTTTTTTTATTTGATATATGAATTTTTTCTTTTAGAACATTGAAGCATATGTACTACAACTAAATTAAAAGATCTATTGTCATGATATGAAAGTAAAATTTTCATTAAACACTTTCTTTTTAAAACAATAAAAATTTTCATTTCCTTTTGAATTTTTACACATTTAGGGAAAAACAAAGCGAGTTTTAAATATGTTTATACCTTACTGACTTTAAAATACAAGCATAACTTGGGAGATATAATGAAGGATTTCCAAAAATGCAGGCGATTAACTCATTTAAGGTTGCATACCTTAATTTGCTGGAATTTTACCAAAAGGTACAGCTGCTTCCATAATGGAAAATTGGTGACCCAAAGATACAATTTTATAAGTTAAAATAAATTTAACAAGTAGTCTGGAATTCTTCAAAAAAAATTAGTAATATATTTATGAAAAAATGTATAGATGTAATGTATGTTATGCATATGTATGCATATATATATGTATGTATGCATTTCATTTCAAATAATATGAAATTACAAGTGGAAATATTACATACAACTTAAATTCAATCAGATTTTCTACAGCTTCCAGAAACAAAATCTATTATGCAATTAAATGCTTTGAAATTTATTTAAAGTTATATGATTAATAAAGACCCTTATATACAAGATGGAAAACATGAATTCAATATATCCCTGTAGTACATGATTTTATGAATAAAACTGTAAGGAAAACAAAATGACCTAGAAGGCCTAACCATGAAGTCTTGTTCAAAATTATGCTCCTTCCTTAGCCTTATAGCTTTGAATATTATTTTTTCCTTTCTTGTTAATTGGCAAACAAGAATAAATGTATCTGTTTCTAATTAATTAATATTCTCAAAATGCACATCAAAACTTTAACTCATTACATTTAACTTTTTTAATACATTTATAGGCACTTATTGTTCAGAATAGCTCAGCTTATACAAATCATTTTTATTATAACACTATCAACTAAAATTATATTATATAAATAACCGAAATTTGATTAAATAATTTATTAATGGAAAATATGAAAACAACATCGTACATAATATGTATCACCATGGCAAGAATAATCTTTAACAGTTATGTAAAAATTACTTAGCAATATATCTCCATAATGCTAAAGCCTTAAGTAAACATTTTTAGTAATGATTAAGTTTTTTCATTAGTAATATATTCAGAACAAGCAATACAATTTTTATTCATCCAAAATGCATGATTAAAGAAAAATATAAGTGTGAAACATTATGTAAATGAATACTGCACATAAATTAATTTAAGATTGCTCATTGAAATTTCAATAATTTTAACATTTCTGGTATTACGAAATACAAATATTCTGACCAAATGTACATTTTTTGCATAATGAGGTTAATTCATGTGACGTCATAGTCACATGATAGAGAAAACCACATGATTATAGCGAATCAATTCAAAAACTCATGTGACATCATAGTCACGCGATAAAAACTATCTTGTGTTTCCAAATAATCAGTTTACATGCTCCGGTGTTGCCAAGCTTTGCTCTTTGCAGAAACTTTCTCTTAAAAAGTAGATATGTGTACAAAATGCATTTTATTTAAAAGTATAAGCATAAAATACGACTTTTTTTTTAATTTAAAAAAATCTTTTAGAAGAAATTTTTTTTCCTGACATTTAAACATGTTTACCCAAATATGAAATTTGATCTGAGTTTTACAAATAGAACAAGTACAATTAGTTTAATGTTTGTTTTGAATTCAATGGAAAACACGTGTTTGTTTTTATCATGTGACTTCATGAATCAAGCCCATTGTAAACACCTTATTATTCTAAGTTTTAATGAATAAGAATTCAATAACATTCAAAAAAAATAATACAGGAATTGCAAATGATAAACCTACACTTAACAAAAAGTAATTGGAAATCTGGCTACTCAAGTTAAGTTTAAAAAGAAAAGTAGAAGAAAAACAGCTGCATTTGTGGCTAAGGCTATGTGGATTTATTGACTAGAATAAAATTTTGGCCTTTTTAAGATGACATTCAATAATAGTTATTGAAAAATCAAAATCTTACTTCTGTAAACGAAATTTAAAAATTTCTTTTTCAGGAACTGGAGCAGTAAGGTACATTAACTTGGTTACACCCCAAATTGAATCAGTAAGTATTGTAAAGGGTACAATATCAGAACGAGACCCTACCTTACTAGGAACCAATCCAGTTTTAGGGAATTGGATATGGCACTGACTGGGTTTTAAAGAACGACTATTACTCCGAAGGCTAAGTCTGTAAACAGTTTGAGGTTGGAGAAGTACTGGCCTTTTGAGCAAAACTTCAGTCTCAAACATAGGTTTGGAGCTTGCACCAGGAAGGCTTGTGGTGATTTCAGTTACTTCAGCTAAATTGAGTTCAAATACAGGTGTGTTTGAATTGCCAGATTCACTTACAAGAACTACATAATTATTAGATGTCAAAAATGATGTCACAGTTACTAAATGAACACTAATTAGGAAAAGAGAATGATCAGCAAGAAACCTAAAACAAGTGAAATTGCTAACATTATCAGCCAAACAATCTAAATCAATAAGCTGCAAGCTCACACGTTTGGCATAATCTAAAAGATGTTGTGTTACACAAAAGCTTTGCCTTGAATGGTAGCTATTGATTTCGGCATGCAAAAAGTGAGGTAAGGTATGCATCTCATCACTATTGATGCTTCGAGTGCAAAGATATTTTCGAAATGGAACCATTATTTCTACAATACTTTCTTCTGTAAGAGGTTTATTTTGGCGGCAGCACTCCATTACTGCCCAACGTAGTAAGGCATTTACAACACACATTTCCCCATCTACATTTAGACTGTAACTAGAGATAACTGCCATAACTGATTCCTTATTCAAATATTCAAATCCTTGGCTTCTCAAAACAATGCAACCAGTCCCCAAGATTATTTCCAAACAAATATTACCTATAAGAGAAAAAAAGATTCCAATATGTTTAGTATATTAAAGCATTATTCAATATAAATCTACATCACATGACATGAAATTTATATATTAACAATCAATAAAATTTAAAGATAGCTTTAACAGAATTTAATTCAGGCTATTACTATAAAATGAAAAAAAAACTATATAAATTTAAGTATATAAATCCATAAAAAACAAGTAATTTTTTTTAATGTTTCAATACATGATTAAAATACTTTTTGTGCAAGTATAATTATTGAATGATATTCTACACATACATACAATTTTGAGAAAAAGAATACATCAACTAATTTTGGCCATGTTTATTAGAAAAACTCATATACTGACTATATTGTTTGTGTGCTAATGAAATGAACACAGTATTACACAATAGTAATTTAACATTCATATAACTTTTGAGGTATGAGTCTGTTTCACATTTGGTGGTCAAAGGAGGATTTTACGATTCCACTGCATAACTTTATTTTTTATTAGATGTTTTATTCCTTTAAAAATTGACATTGATACAATTTGTAATAAGCTCAATATTGTATTGGTTTCCAAGATTTGAAGCATTTCCTTTCCACAGAATCAATTCAGACCTCAGAATTGTTAAGTACTTTTTTTTAATATTTAGCTTTAAGAATATGGCATAAATGCTTATTGGAAAAAATACACTTGCTTAGATCAACTTGAATAGTACATCTTGAACTTGGGTGTTCCTTCATATATCTTATAAACATAATATAAATCCTATATAACAAACAAATTTTAAATAAATCAAGCACATCCTTAAAAAATATACACTAAAAATAAAAAGAAAATCTTACTTCATAGCTCAGTTTCTACAAGAAATAGCAAAAATTATTTGAAAAACATTTAAAAATTTTGCAATATAGTTACTACAGCAACACAGTTGAATAATGATATTCTTCACACATATACATTATATATTTGTAACAAGATTTTTATTTCCTTTCATTTTCTATTTCTATATAAGCATTCATTTATTCTAGTTCAAATAACATAAAAAATAATCAAATATAAATTATAATAAGTTTAACTTCTTTTTATTGATTACAGAAAAATTACTCTGCATTTCAAAAAATCTTAAATTTGTGTATCTATTAATACACATAACTTTCATTGAACAATCAACTGTGATACATACTATTCCCAAACACCATGCACAGATAAAATCTAATTTGCATCAAATGTAAGTGAAATTATTCAGATAGATGCTGTTAAAAAGTAGGAATGCCTAACAATATCATTAAAATCATTGCTGTGAGAACTTCCTATATGATGAGTGGCATAGAGAACAGACAGGAATGTTTTTACTAGTATTTGTATTATGATATAAAGTCATTTTTTTTAAAGAAAGGCAAGTGAAAATAAATTAAAATAATTTATTTTTTTTTGCTTAAATATATCTAAATGTTACTCATACTAATCAAACAATCTGAAAAATCTAAGAATTTATGTTAACAAGATAGAGGAGCAAATCAATTATATCTTCATATCAACTGTGTAAATACATTTTCCCTCTCTAAAAATCAAGTTTTGTAACTCTTTTTATAGCATTCATCCACCTATAATCTCTAAGTAAAATTTTCATGTAAAACTGGAACCACATTCTATGCAATTACTAATCCATACAATAATCCTGGAATATAATCAGAGAATAAAATCATTAAGAAACAAAGAAGTAAGAAGCAATTTCTATTGCAAAGGAAAATCACCAAACATCTATTTTTAGTTTTAAAACGACTTTTCAATTTGTTGTTAACTGTCATTCTAAATAATTCTGAAAGTTTTTAGATATCATTCAATTTTTATCTCGATTTTGTTTAAGCTTTTACAGTGAAAAAATATTTTACTATAGTAACACTTTCCTCAAATTCCAGTCTTAACAAACCTTTGATAAGAATGATTTGTCACTTTGAGATTTCAGCAATTTCCAGAAACATTTCTATTTTAGAAAATTAAAAAATGCACATTGATGTAATGTGTGTTGATAGAATTCATATTATACAGTGTAATTAGATGATTGTCTTTAGTTAACAATACAGTTTACTAGTTAAATATCATAAATTTACTTTTATACAATATACACCTCTACAAACAGTTATTTTAATAACACAGAGACTTAGTTATCACAAATAAAAGTTTCTTAAAACATAACATTTTTTAATGACCAAATATTGTGTGTATTGAAACCTAAATTTGCCTCATAATATGTATCATAAACACGATAAAAGATGAATTTTCTAAAAAAAATATTTAATTAAAAGAAAAAAAAATTAAAAACAAAACATATGAGATAAATGTACTTTTATGTAAACACATTATTAAAAAAAGGCAAAATAAGACACAATATATAGGTTTAAAAAGTTGGCAAGGCAGTGTCTCATGAAAAGAATTTAGAGTAAACCTATATCTGTATATTTTGAATGTACAAGGTATGCAAAATTTCAATCCTGTAAGTAATGTCATGTTTCTGAATAATGGTATAATAACAATAATTTAATTATTTTTATATATTAAAAATAAATGAACTATTTGTAAATAGTTTTTATTTGGTTAAACTAATTTTATATGAGTAATTACATGAAGATTAATGTTACAGAGCTACAGATTTGTTATTTTTTCAACTACAACAGACAAGAAAAAAAAATTGACACCAGAATTAATATCTTGTTCTCTAACTTCTCATCCATTCTATATGATGATTTTGAGGATCAATTACATTTTGCATGAAACAGCTTCCTTTATTTGGTTAATCTTTAATGTAGGGGAACAATGACACAAAGCTTCAAATAGACTTGAGCATTAGCATACCTATTTGGTTATTACGACATGGATCATTTGGATGATTAGCTTGTATGTTTTTCAATAGATATTTTAAAAAGAGATTAATATGATCATAAAATTCTTATGCCCATATATAAATCTTGCAATTACAACCACACACTAACATATATTCCTCGTTTTATTTTCATAAAATTTATATTTTTAAAAATGCTACAAACACCTAAGAACAAAGTTAAATACAAATATAACAGAATTTTAACAACTGTTAAATTGAATAGTAACAAATATGTACATCAAAACTATTCAGAAATTATACCTGTTTATGCATAAAGTTAACATTTTTTATTGAATTTGTTATATATATAGAAAACATGAAATGTTAATCTTTGGCTGAGTTCAATAAAAAAATATTACTATAATTGTAATTAAAAAATACACATTGATGAAACACTTAAAAAAACATTTTACACAAACTTATTACCTTGTTTACTTTTTAATATATAGTTCAGAAACTCATATTACACATATGATATCAATAATGTGTCAATTTACACACAATACTGATAACAAGGATATCACATATCTATATTTTTACCAATATAAAAAAATTACTATACATCTTTTCTTATTTTATACTAAATCTTATTCTTATTCCTTTCTTACTATTATTTTTTTTCTAACACTTTGGAAACTTGTTTTATTTGTAAATAAAAATAAAACATAAAAATATAAAATTTAAATGAAAAATTCCTTTTTTCAGCTCAAGTACTCAGAAAAATTGTATTGGTTTAAATGTGTAGATATTGCAAAAGTATAATATAAAAAGCAAAAAAAAAAAGACTATAAAACACAATAAATTGAATTAATGCAACTGTCATTTATTTATTCATTTAGGGGAAATAAAAGCATTTTAAAAATATTTTTTAACATCAAATACAGCAGAAAGAATTTTCAAAACTATATTCTTAGTTTTAGGTGAAAACTTAGATCATAAGATAGTAACTGATACCTTTAAAAGTAAAATAAAATAATATAAATACCTAAAGGACTAAGTGTGTAGGTAACAGCTTTGCTGTATATATAACAAACATTGCTCAGATCAATATGTTCTTGAAGAAAATGGGCACATTTTTGAACTAGTGATTCCATTTGATATTTGTGTGCAGCTTTTAATAATTCAATTGCTTCTTTCCAATCTTCTAAAATAGCATCACCCAGATACATATACCTATAAAATACATTAATTAATAAATAATAATAACACTGAGTAATTAAATATATACTCTTGAATCCTTTCTTTTCAGCAGATTTTCTATTTGTGGGTTTGCTAAAATTGTAATTATTAGCTTCATTTTTTTAAAAAACTTCAGAGAATCAGTTATTCATGCTATCTGTTATTATTAGTGATATATTTTTTTTAAATATAATTTTAGTATATGTGTGTGTTTATATATGCACATATAGTATACACATATTTCATCTAAAGAGTTTAGAAAATATTTCACAATGTATAAAAGATAAATATTAAATAATTAATAACAAAATATGGTTTATTACTCTAAAAATATATATAATAAATAGAAACATATGGGTAGAAAAATGCATGTCCCAAACATTAAGAAAAAAAATCATTAAAATGGAATATAGAAGCATACCATGTTTAAAATCTTATTGACTATTCTTGTATTCCCTCCCTTTGTCTTTCAACCTGTGGTTTCAAGTAACTTCATCAGCTGATAACCGAGTCAATTTCAACATTGGATTTTGAGGGAGCTTAGAAACAATCAGCATTTTGTGAAGTAGTAAGGATATATTAAGGCAGTCACATGGCATTCAAAATTTGTATAGTTCGAGATTTTACCTAAACACTTAAACACCAGTTTTGAAGAATTCTCAGATACTGTTATGTTATTATTGTTGTGATTAATAAATTTGTTTCATTGCAAAATGTAAGACAAAGTTTATAAACTATTACCAAATTAAAAAGTCATTTTTTATACATTTTTTCAAATCTTTGAAAACAAATATTTTCTAAATTCAGGAATATTCTTTACAAAATGTTGCCTCAATACTTAAATTTAGAAACATTAAAAATTTCTTTTCTGTATTAATTTTAATTAATTTGGAAAAAAAACACACACACACTAAATGTTTTCATACAATCCAAAAATTTAAGGATCAACTTATGAACAAGTGAATTTCTAAAATAAAAACACAACAATTGAGCTAGCAAGCATATATATTTTTTTTATTAGGAGCCTACATATGAATTGGTACCAAACAACAAATCCAAAAGTTTAAAATAATTTTTTAAATGAGAAATCACTAAAAAACTTAATAATTTTCAACCAATTTGAAAACACTTTTTTGCAAGTTATTTTATAAAAAAAAATGCAATTCAGCTACAAAGGACAATTGGAAAAAATATAACTTCCAAAAATAGACTACAATGCCACATAAGCAGCAAAATGGCTATCTATCTAAGCAGGAGAGAAGACAGGTAAAAAGCTAAAAACTTGCTCACTTAATGTGTATTTAAAAACTTGAAAAACTACCCTTTGATTAATATTTTTTCTTCCTTTTTTCTTTTTGAAGAATTAAATTGTTCATTGTGTGAATATTAGGTCATTAGCATTGATAAATTTGTCAGCAATGGATTAAAAATACTGCATTGTAAATTTATACTTTTTAGTGCTGCGTTCAAAAATATTAAAACTAGTTTATACACTTCACAAACAAAGTTATCCTTTTTAAAAAATGCTTAAATTTATATGATAGTGCAAGATTACAACCCTATGAGGCTTTGTTTGAGTGCTTATCCACAAAGTATACCAAAAACTCTTACAACATTGAATTAAAAATCAATATGTGCCTTTTTTTAGGCACATTTACATGAACATTTTCCTGGAAAACTAGTGTGTTGAATGAATAATAGATATCAGGATTTAATACCAATATTTAAAAAGCATCTTGCAGTGCATCTCGTATAGTGGTTAGTGATGCTGACTGCTATGCTGTAGGTCCTGGGTTTGAATCCCAGGGAAGGCACGGATGTTTGTAAATGTATAGTGCCTTTGCGACATAGGGGCACTCTAAATAGCCATCAAGCCGCAAGTCCTCTCGTGAGGTTGGTGGAAGGGAAAGGGAGGTCCCTGGACCTCTCCAGGGTAATTTCCCTCAAAATTGGGGAGGAACAAAGCTATAAATCATACAGTCACCTGCATGGTGCTTAAGGATATGGCTAACAACAGGTTTACATCTAGTCCCTTGTTATCATAAATTTTGTAGGCCTGGATCTGACACAGTCGAGATCAGGTGGCATTAGAAACAACAACAACAAAATACATCTTATCTTTAACTTACAACGATCACAACTTATGATTGCCCTTAAGTATAATCCCATACAAATAAATAAAGGTAATCAAATTTGAAGAACAATAAATGCATACCCCAATAGATTGCATATATATTTTTCACATTATGAAAAAAATATACATAAAATTGAATATTTGTCATTTACATGTAGATTTTAAAACCAGTTTGAATAAAAATAGTTTAAAATATATATATTCAATTTTAGATCAATTCAACTTATGACTTATTTAAAATTGAATTTGGTTGTAAGTCACACAAACTTTTGTGAAAAGAAACTATCTGAAGGATATTAAAATATGTAGAAAGTTGATAATTTCTCAAATTTAAAGAGATGTAACCTCTAAGAATTCCAAAATGTTTATGTACAGTAAAATGAAAACTTTTTTTGCATTTCTATTTAAATGATTGCTCATAAATAATGATATAAATTAGGGTCTTCTTAAAAATATTTTTTCCATATGATCAATAGTCAATTTTTTATTAGAAGTATATAAAATATATATGTACATGTTGTATGAGTTATATATAAGTATGTGTTATTGTATATATCTCCATAGTTTAATAAATAAGCTGTTTAGTATCATTTACTATTTCTGTCTTTTTCATCATCTTCTCAAAATAGAGTTTGGATATTTTTCTTTGGCATTAAAGGTGCAGAGTTTTTTCTACTGAAGCAAATTCTGATTTTGTATACTCAGAATTTGTGTTTTCAGTAATAATTGATAGATGAAATATTAGCATTTTGGAATGAGTTTACTTTTATTGATTGTGTACAAAGAAACTCTTCATCTGAAAGGGTCCTTTCATACACTTAAATATTATCCTTAAAGAGGAGGTTATAACAAGGTATTAAAGACTCTCAAAATAGCTAGATATACAGAAAATCGATATTGATAACCCACTAACCTGTTAATTTGTTAAATAAGGCATTTATATATATATATATATATATATACACTAGCTGTACCCTGCCACGCGTTGCTGTGGCTCAGTCTTGTTAAGCAGAAAGCACATGTTTTCAGTATATTAAAACATTTGCATTGCAGGTATGATTTCTTATAAAAAAAATGTATAAATATATATATATGTAAAACTTTCCTTAACTGCTATTTATAATTTGTTAACCAAATGCTTGAAATTATGGCTTATTTTTGTCCTTATGTTATGAACCTATATAAATTTATTTACATTGTCCTTAAAGTGCAGACCTCAAGTTTGAAGATAAATTTTAAATGGCTCTACTCTGGATTCCTTGAGGGCAATGGGTTGGTTTTACAATGCTTATGGATATTTCTATTAAATCATAGGTGTGTTCACAAATGCACATTTATCTAAACAATGTCACTTGGAAACATGAATTGTATTTCCTGATGATATAGGGAATGTTTTGATTCTGCAGTATCTAGCAAGCAAAATTTTTAATGGCTCTGTGGTTCTCCGAGTTGAGGCAGTTTAATTTTTTCAGTGGTACAAAACATTTCTTTTATTTCTCCTTTAAATTCCAGAGCATTGCAATAAGGATACACTTCCATAATTGTGTAGATGAGAACATGCTGCTTGAACCTAGAATCTTCCACTGGGTTGGACCGGAATGCAAGGTGAGTGTTATTGTGTGATTGCTCACCACAAAGTCATGTTTGAAGCAGATGTGTTGTTTCTGGTTAACATCTTTCTGATGTTGTAAGACACGGATGATGTGCTCGCAAATGTGCATCCTCAAGTCTGGCTGCATGTTGCTCTGCAGCGCCCTCAGCATGTGTTTGTGCCGTTCTTTGTCTGTTTTTCTCGTTTGCTGATATCCATTCTTTCTCAGTTTGATGCGCAATTACACTCGTTGTAGTACTTTTGCCTTGCAAGTATGAAGACCTAAGTTTGATTTTCCGCAAGGTATTATTTTTATGTAGTGAAGCCAATTGACTGCACTTAAAAAGAAAAAAAAATTCAAGCAAAGCATATAAAATTTCTTAAAAACTTAAAACTGCACTTAAAAAGAAAAGAAAATTAAAATAAAATCATATAAAATTTCAAAACATTTAAAAAAAAACAGGAACAAAAAGAAAAGGAAAAAATAAAAAATGCTAATGAAATATTTAACTTCAAACGTGCATCAATTGATACACCTGAAATCCAACGCAATGAGAGGCTGAAGATATTTTCAATCGAATATACACCAGGAAAATTCCAATATAAACATGGATTTTGCAGCAGAAATCTACGACAAAGTGTTGATAATGATGGAGTACTTTTGCAATTTACAATTCAATTAGAATTAGCAATTGTTATCAACAAAGTTAAGGGCCTGTCTGTAAAACAGAGTGGCTTATATCTAGACACAGACTGCTTTTCACATGGACAATTATTTGTTATCTGTGTACTTAAATATTAGCACCACCACAGCCAAATTACCGCCATGCAAATTGCACCATTTTCCATCCATTTCTTTTTTCATAAAAAAATATGTTAGAATCTTTGTTGTTTAGATATTAAGGTGCACGTGGCACCAATTTTGCTACGGTGATGATAATACATAATTACTGATGTGTGTTACAGAGCGGCAGTCATCAATTGGTGATGTGTGAGAAATTTTGGATGCTATGCAGAAAAATTGGGACATTATTTATACTTCGATGAAGATTCAGTTTAAAAAAAGATGAACAACAAAATAACATATTATAGAACATGGATTATTCTTTACTAAAAGCTTTTAGTTACCAAAATAACTAAACGAAAAACAAATGAACAAAATTGCTGAGGTTAGCGATTTTTGGTAACCTCAACCAATTTTTGGAAAATTGGTGGCAAAACACTTCAGTTTGTTGATTGTTGCTTTTCATGGAAGTTTATTTTCAGGGGTATGGAAGATTAAATAAAGATGTAAATATAACTATAGTGGTCCACCATATAGAGGTCAATCCTATTAGTGAACCACAGATTATAAAGTTATACATTAAGTGGTTCATGAAGTGTTGAAAAATAGCAACTACTGCTCTAAAGTAGGCACAGCAGACAATTTCTGTATTTATACAGACAATGAAGCAACACAAAATGTTTACCCATAAGCATTGTAAAATTAACCCTTTGACCTCAAGAAGAGTCATTTTAAATTTATTTTCAAACTTGGCACCTCCCATATGGAGACAATGCAAATAATTTTAGATTCATAACATGACAAAAAAACCATAATAACTTGGAAGTATTCTGTTAACAAATTACAAATGAAATCTGTTTAAAAAAGTTTTGTTAATGTATATTTCCACATTTTTTTATAAAAAAAATCATACCTCAAGTGCAAGCGGTTAAAGATGTTAAAATGTGTTTTCTCTTTTCTTTCTTTTTAACCTGACTGAGCCACAGGAAAACGTGGTTGGGTACAGCTAGCTATAACAAACTTAAATGATAAAAAACTATCAAAAACCAACAATTAACAACAAATTATCAATATTTTGATGAAATCACCAAAAAAAGTTGCAAACAAAGGTACTTGGGTACTATTGCAACTATATCAACCCCGATTTTGTTCGCGTCATACACGGTAAATTGGCAATTAAGTGCTAATGTTGCCAGTATGGTTGCGATAATACATAAATATCAAAACAAACACAAAATATACATCAAAAAATCTTAATTTTCCCATTTGTATTTCACAGTAACATCTAATAAAATTTTGAAATTACACAAAATAGATATTTTGCAAGTCTAATGTTATTGCCCCAGATATTAGAAACTTCAATAACTATTTCTTGGAAAAAGTCACTACCAAGTGCAAAAAAGTATTATTATTGTGCACAAACAGGCATAGAATGGTTTTTCCTTATTGAATGCATATTGCAGCATTTGGCAATGTCTTTTGATTTTAGGTAAATGGCCAACTAAAAAATATATATATATAAGTACCAAAAAAATTATATATTAATTTAATTTAGATTCATTGGAGAGAGATATAAAAGGTGAAAGATTTTAAGCAATACACTACTGGTTTGTGGAGAGATTTTGAAATTACGCTAAACACATCCATTGTGCACAGAATTAAAATTAGTATTTTACATATGAAAATTATCCAAAGTAAATATCCTGAGTTTAAAAATAAATTGAAAAACGATATACAATCTAACACTAATTGATATAAGAAGAGCTGAACTATCTTTATCAACGCAAAAAGTATAATTTGAAAAAAATAATTACTATCATACTAACCACCTGCTTCCTCAACATGTATTTGAGCCATCTGTCTGTTTTTCTCATTCACTGATGCCTACTCTAATTTGATGAGCAACTACCCCTCGCACTGTGTTTGCTTCGCCAGCATGATGACCTAAGTTCGAGTCTCTGTAATACAATTTTATGTACTGAAGCCGATTGACTGCAGGTTAAAATGTAGGTTAAAACAAAAACATATGAAATTACAAAATAGCTCTGAGTGGGCCTTGTATCTGAATTCTTTTGGGGCCCTTTTTCAGATATGAGCACCATGTAAGTGGAACTGTAATAACATTCGTTGGAGCCCCTGCATCAATGATACAGCGGTAGCTCTATGTCCCTGACAAAAGCAAATCATAATAACTTCAAGTATTTTTTTAACAAATCACTAATGGAATCTGTTTAAGAAGGTTATAATCTTATAAAGCAATTAAAAACAAAATAAGGTGCAATATTTTGATGAGTCAAAATAAAAAAATCTTAGTTTTACTATTTGTATTTCAATAGTAACATCAAATTAAAGGTACTTACGTATTATCACAACCTATTGGCGACATTGTATAAAACGAAGCACATGATTGCCAATTCCGCGGGTACAACATCTGCGAAAATGGAATGGCCAACTTTGCGAGTTATCATGAAAGTTTGCAATTATTGCAATAATACGTAAGAATCAAATGAAATTTAAAAAGTTGTCTAAAACAGAGAAAAACATTCTTATTAAAATTTATTAATTTGTCAAATTAAAATGTCTCCCAAGTGGGAAAAAAATATTGTTTCCAAACATTGAATGTTATATCGCAGCATTTGGCTATGTCTTTTTATTTGAGGTAAATGTTTAACGGAAACTATTTGGTAGAAAAATAAGTAGCGTACAGAAATCAATTATGTAAATTTCATTTTCACTTAATAAAAAGAAATAAATTTAGCTTAAAATTACAGAAAAAAACACAATGTAGAATATAAGCAAAGTCGTAAACATCCCGCGATAATGTTATCCGATTGTTGCTATAACTACAAAACAAAATTTGAGTTGTTGAAAGAATAATTTTTAAAAAATGATTTATTCGAAAAAGAATCACAATTACGCATCAAAGAACAAAAAATAGATCAATATGACAACCAATAAACATAACCATAGTAGAATTATACAATAATTCGGAAAAATTCATGCGTAAAGTTTAAATTTTCGCATTCAGAGTGAATCGTGACATCGTATGATGTCATAATACCAAAAAATCACTTAAAAATTAAATTTAAAAAAATTTAGAGTGAATTTCAGCAGAACTTTTCGAGTTATGCGAGCGTACACGAACCAACACAACATTTTTATATAGAGATATATATCCTGTGTGCATATGTGAAAACAAAGATAGTTCAAAAAGTAGGATGGAAATAAAACAAAATTGTAACAGATTATTAAAAACTTTGTACAAGCATTACACATAAGATATAAACAAAAATCCCCTCCGGGTAAGAAAATAAATTATTATTTATCAAATGCCTGGCTATTGACCCTCAAGTCATTAGGCAATATGCTCTCCAATATTTCTTCAAAACTCTTAAGTGCAGAGCACACATTTAGATGAGAAGCATCCATGACTTGTCCAGAAGCACACAAAACACAAAAAGGGGTGTTAGTCAGATTAAAATGATACGAATGAGCACAAAGGCAGTCATGTCCAGTCAATAATCTAAACTCAGCCACAGCAGCAGCATGAGGAGAGTTCAAGACACAGGGAGTAAGGTAGTAAGCCTCCTCGTGGTGCACCTTGGGTAATGATAAATCTGCTATAGCAACTGCCACTCTCTACAAATCTTTTTTTGTGATGCATTCAAATTCAAGTAAGAAAATAAATTTATGACAAAAAAACAAAAAAAATAAGAGGGAGAGCAGAGAAAGATATCACATCAGTGCACATCAAGAGTGTAAAGCCTGCACTTGTCCAACAAACCCTCCTTCAAGAGTCATCAATTTCAGAATACAATACAGTAATTGCGGAAAAAAATTCCCAAATAGAAAGTTTGATTTGATTATTCATAGCCTTATACATTTACATTTAGAATAATTTTATTTTGTTATAATTATGAAATACATAGTATTTCATTAAAAAATTTCAACTGAATCATTTTCAAACAAAATATTACAATTTCGACAATACTTGCAATATAATTGAGGTGAAATTAAAGGTTTAGAGAAACATTTTTTTTTATTTTTAAAGAAGCATTAAATCCATTTAAAAAATTTATTTCAAATGGCCTGTGATATTACTAGTAGTTTTAAAACATTCAGTTCCTTGTTTAATATTGAAAATAAACCTAAACATTTGGAACAGAATTCAAATAAACACATAATTCTTGAATTGATGATAAGCACAATTAAATAAATTTGATTAAGATCTAATACTACCAATTCTATGAAACTAATCGTTTTTAGATTTAAGAGAGATTTATAGATAAAATAAGTCATATTATACAATCTTCAGAAATGTTATTCAATAATGATAAAAGTAGAATTTTTAAGATTCATTTCAATTAATAAAACCAATTTTCTCCACTCTACTTAAGAAAAACAAATAAGAAACTTGATTCCAATATTTTTACACCTCCCCTTTCTTTTTACAGCTATTTTAGAAACCATCATTTACTACTGCAGAAAAAAGAAAACAAGCCAATGTACAATATACATTATAAAAGAATGAGGCATTTCATGAATAAAATATGTATAATGTACAACACAAATGTATTTGCAAATAATTATTTAGAGAGTTTCAGGTAATAATTAATTACATTTTCTAGGCATTCTATAGAATACCAAATGAGAAACCAGTAAATTATGAAACACATTTTTGATTTGTTTCGAATATCACGTGGAAAGGCATATGACTTTATAGGTGCATCTCAAGCTCAGAATTTGTCACTTGCACTTTGCTCGGGAGTGTCAAAATATGCAATTTTACTTCAATTTGTTCAACAAAAAATTAGTTTTTTACTGTCTGTACTGTATGAAAATGGAGGAGCAAGCTGTAGTGTTGGAGAGGGAGTTATGGTCTAGAGACATGAAACAATGATTCAATGATCAACTGTCCAAAACTCGAATTAATGATGCTAAACACAGTCTTTTCTTAACTGAATTACCAGAACTTAATAATGTTGTACACAAAAAGCCAAATATACTATTAAGAAAGAACCAGGAGCTTTTTGTTGCTGAATATCTTTGATGTGATGATTGTGGAAAACAAAAGTAAACTAATTTATCTTGTTAAAAAAGACATTACGCCATAGACTTTGAGTTATCTCACATACTCAATGAAGCTCATTTGGCTATTGGACATGGAGGATAAGATAGAATGTTGATAAAACTTTCAAACAAATACAATAAGGATACACTTCATGATACTGAACTGTACATCCACCTTTGTGAATCTTATCAGAAGAAAACAGAAAGAAATCGCATTGTTGTGAAACCAATGATTTTCTCCAAATTTAATCAGGTAAATCTTATTGACTTTCAGTCTCAACTAGAGAATACAAATTTATTATAGTATAATATCATTTCAGATTTTCAGAATAACATTTTCATTTTTGAGCAATGCATGCCTTACAATGCATCATACATGCCTTATCAGGAAAAATTTTTCATACTTTGTGTAAATAGCGCTTGTCATTCTATAGAATGCCTAAGTGTTATATACAATGCCTTGGGAAAGTGTGTAATAATTCTCATATTTCATACTTTGCCTAAAACTTTTGGCATTATATACCTACAATGCCTAGGCATTCTACAGAATGAGGGCGATTCCTACTTTGCCACAGTAACATATACAATTCATTAAACCACAACATAAATTAAGATAAAACACACACACATACAAATAATTTCAATTAAAAATTTTTCAACACCAAGACTAGTAAAAGTTCATATGTAATTCTCACATATTAAATTTTATGTTACATTAAGCACATAACAATATAATATTATATATATATATATATTTTATAATATTTGTTTTTATCCATATATATGGTACTAGTATAAATAATATCACTAATTGCTGTCAATAGGAATTGTCAAATATAATTTAGATATGTGTGTGTGCCATTATTTTATTTTTTACATATTTAAATTCTTGCAAAAATATAAATCTGTTCACAAAAAAAAATATATCAATTTAAACTTTCCTAATGAAATGGTGTTTTACACTGTTCAAAGTTACAATAATTCCAAACAAGTTAATTAATGCAATAATTTAAAAATATAAGAAAAAAAAATTGATCAAATATTTACCTAAGCAGCTTTTTTAATGTTGATGGAGTCATATCTTGCAATACTATTTCTTGAGTTTTCTTTTCAATGAAATCACTATCAAGCATGCGATGAAACACAATACTTTGTGCAGCAAGAACAGTACTGTGAGCAGGAAACCTCCACACAGTGCAATCCTCTGTTATAATAATGGTAATGTCACTGCAGTGTTCATTCATAAAAAGTGTAGCACCTGCTCCATGTACAGGTGATGGCTTGAAAGTATGAGTCATAATGGTGCCTAAAATGAAAATAATTATTAGAAAGAGATCAATTTTTTTTAAAAATATAAAATATATTTTACAAACAATCATTAATAAAGTACAGTAATTTGGACATTTGCAGTGCTTTTTAAAAGTAAATAAAACATTGTGAAAATACATTAGCCATGATATTAATAAATATGTAGCCCTATTTTAAATAAATGAATTTTAAAATGCATAATCTTAAATCTTAATAATGCTTAAACTTTTTTTAACACCATCATACCTGCTAATTATATTATTATAGATTGTACCTCAGAAAAGCCAAAACTTAAATTTATCTTCATGATTTAAAAAAAAAAATGTAGAACATAATAAATCATAAAAATGACTTCTCAATGATAAGTTAAAAATTTTATTAAAAATAAAACTGATTACTAACCACTATGCATCTAGTATAAATATTTTGAAGTAATAAATAACATAATTTAAAAACACAAATGAAATGCACAAGCCCAACTACAGATAGAATTTCCTAAAATAATAATACTAGTCTTAAACATATTTGAAGCATCCTCAAATAAAAATAAAAGAGTCCAATGAAAAAATATTTTTTTAAAATGTACACCCTAAATGGTTTAGCAGAAAAAATTAATCCAAAAAAAATTTTTTTTTTCCAATTAAGAATTTTTTTTTAAATGATACTGTTAGAATAACATAAATTACACACTAATGCATATAATTTATATGTCCGGTTTAGAAATTCTCAAGTTTTCATTCTTCACAAGCTGATAATAGATTTTTTTTCAACCAAAGAAATACTTACACATTAATTTTAAACAAAAAAAGGAAAGGTTTAAAAGTTTTTAGGACGGTTAAAAGTGTAGTATAGGGGGGGCCACTTGATGCAGTCGGTTTTTTTGGCGATTAAAAGTGGTCACCAAGATACTTTTTTCGGAATTATTTATTATTCATTTTCGAATGAATTCGATATCTCACTATGACATTTAGATAAAAATCGCCAAATCCGAAGAAAAATCGTCAAATCCGAAGTGGGCCCCCTATACTACACTTGAACCAATAAAAATTATTATTCCTTCTTTAACCCTAATTCACACATAACTAAATTTAAAGACACACACAGTATTAGTTTTTATAATGAAGAATAGCAGATTATTTGTAAGATTTACTTTGAATAAATGTTATTACTACACATCTGGAATCAAAAGCATAAAAACATGAAAACATAAACACCAATAAAAACTAAAAACATAAATGTGAAAAACAATACTATAAATATTTTGAACAGAACAGTAAATATTTGCCCTCATACATTTATCACAAAGATTTAATATCTAAATATTCAAAATTCACAGCCTGAAAATTTAACTAGTCCCTAGTTATCAATAACTTGATTACTTTTAAACTAAATACCTGACTTAATATCAAAAATATATAATAAAAACCTATAGGCTTAACATAAAATCTATAACAAGTGAAATGGTATTAAAACAAAATATGAGCAAGATTAGATCTTCAGTACTAGTAAAAAAGAAAGCAATAACAAAAAATTTAAATATATTAACTTATTTGCAACTTGGGAAAAACAAATAAAAGATCTGGTGGTGTTTACTAGGTTAAAAAAATTTAAATATAATAAAATTTCTCAAAAAAAATAAAATAAGATTACTTTCAGATATATCATTTACATTTAAAAGACATTTAAAACAAGCATTCTTTGATGAATTCATTTATAAATTAAATGTTTTGTTAATCAAGAAAATTATAAATATACACTTAAAAAAATATATTTGAGAATTTCAAAATATGTTCCATTGAATTGACAATTAACAGCGCAAAAAGCAATTGATTTGTAAACAAATAAGCGTGTGAAACAAAATATCACTTTCATACTACAGAAAAAAACCCCCTTTTTTTTTAATGTTTGCAAGGCACTCAAACTAGGTTTAAAAATCAAGATATTGTTGCCATGTATATTTGTTTCATTTTTAATAATTTTTTTGAAATGCAAGATCGCAAAAGCATTAATATTCAATTATAAACAACAATCTTTGTTCAGAATTCATGTACTCTTTCTAAAATACAATCTTCTGTTATTTTAATATATAAGTAAGCAATTTCCAGCCTCGCCCGAAAAATTATATAATTTTTTTTATCACAATTAATCTCTAAAACTAACCAGTATTTAATTCAATATATAGGCTAAATTTCCTAATTTTAAGAAAAATTCCGAATTTCTATATTACTCTACCGGCAATTTTGTTCCGTATAGTTTTCTTTCAATAATTAACCAGAAGCAGTGTTGCCAGATACAAAGAAATTATAGAAGGGATTGATTGTTTGATAGCACAAGAATTTCCACATTGCTTGCTTTTAAAAAAAACAACTTTTTTTAACAAATAATCTTGTCAAATGACCTTTTTATCCCTAATTTGTTGATAAGGCACCTTTTTAGACAGCAGTAAAATTTTACTTCACTGTTAAATTTTACTTTTGACTTACGTCATCTGCACCTATGGACAAGTTCTTTGTAAACAACAACATTGATTGGAACCCACAAAAACTTCCGGTGTAATGTTAATCTATGGGAAAACATCGAAATTCAACTGAATTTTTCAAAGTTCTAATGCAAAAAGTTTTTGAAATTTTTTTTTATCTATATTCATAGAAAAAGATCTATAGATTTTAGATTTAGAGTTTTATATTATTGATGTGTAACATTTTTCCTCTCGCTTGCTGGATATTTGTTGGAGTGATTTCATGAAAAGGGTCGGATATGTGTAACAGGAAGTGATATAAGCATGATTTGAACAATGAGAGTGCGTGTTGGTGTACAGCGCATCGGAGTACAGCTCTAGTAGCCATCAAGCACTCAAGCGCTTGACTCTAAATCCACAATCGGTCTGTAAAATCGACCCCTTAATTGCAAGAATCTCTATATTAGAGCAGAAAAATAAATTGCTTATCTACACACTAATCCTAAGACCAGTTTTAACCAGTATGCCGCGCCAATCTGGGCACATGCAGCTAAAATTCATATTAATCAAATTGAAGTTTCTTAAAGCATCATTCTCCGACAAATATTAAAAGATCGATGGTTCATGAGGAATAAGGACCTCAGATCCGCGAGCAAAATGATGTCTATCAGACAATTTATCAAAAAATTAGCAACTAACTTCTTTCAAAAAATTGATAACTCTAATAATCCTTCGATCTTGGCTATTAAAAAATATATCCCTGATCCTGATTTTAACAGACCCAATAATATTCTTTCGTATCCTCTTTTCAACAAAAATTCTTAACTAAATTCATTTCACTCCTCTCACACTCTTTCACTCTTGGGGCTGCTTCGGGTTTAGAATTGGCCGGCTCAGACTTTTCAGGAGGTGGCGCCATCTGTTGGTTGCCTTTTAAACCATTTGCAGATGAAATATCTTTTTGAACTACAGCAGAGTTTGCGTTAAAGTTGTTTTGAAATTTGCTCTTGTTTCTGTCTTGGGAAGCTTGTCCCTTTTTTAGTTTTAGTTTCGGAAATTTAGCACAGCGGGACGAGTTGGCCAGGTAGTCTTTTTCATTGCAGTTAATACATAATAGATTTTCGATTTTGGTTTTAATGGGACAATCGTCCGTTTTATGGGGTTGGCCGCATTTTAAGCAGCGGGTCTTCATGCTACAATTTTTAGAGGAATGATGAAAAAGGTTGCAGTTGTAGCACTGCGTGGCGCCTGGATGACGATTGAAAGTATCTACTTTAACGGAAAGGTAACAACACTTGTCCAGCTTAAAGATGTCAGGGGAATCAGGTGATTTTTTCAACTCCACCAAAAAGATAGGAAGCTTGAATTTCGTCTTGGCTTTGGTGAGCTGAGCGATTTTAATAACATTGAAGCCCCGCTCCGTAAGTTCGGTTTTATTATCTTAAATGTCGGTAGATGTAGGTAATCCTTTTATTACAATTTTTGTGGGGCGGTTGGCTATTGGCTCGATGAAGTACTGTTCACCTTTTTCCGTAAGGAAATTGGTGATAGCATGGTGCTCATCGGGGGAGGATGCATAGATTTTTAGATATTCCCCGGACAACTTTGAGTTGGACTTGGTAAATCTTTTCGTTTACTCTTGCAAAATAGGTTTGAAATTTTTCCGAAACTTCCGGCTTATGGGGTGCCTTTGGGGGGGGGGGGCAACTGGCACTGCTGTGTTGTCCTGAGCCGGCAGCATGCTACTTCCAGCAAGAGCTTGGTATTGAATACTAATCTTATTGGGTGCGCTTGCACCGACAGAGTAATTCTGCATGACTTTCTGCTTTTTGGCTGTTTTGGTAGGGGAGGTGAAACCGTCGGTACGACTGTTTTTCTTAGTTTTAGGTCTTCGGCTGTTTCATTTACTATCGGATTTACATTTTCATTTTCTTCGTTATTATCTAAATTAATTTTGAGCTGCGTATTGCTGTCGGCAATGAGCTTGATCATTTCAGGGGAATTTAATATGAAACTGGCAATTGATAGTGAAAATTCCAAGTAAAGACAACTCACCCTTTAAGCTCTCGATGTGTCTTGTCAGGTCGTCGGCATCCTTCACCATGTTGTCATAATCAGGTTGTCTCTTCCGGATCTTTCCAGTGTGGATTCTCATCAGGGCGCTTTCGAGGGTAAGCAGTCTATCTTGGAGAAGCAGTATGGATTCATGGATCGTCAGCATGCGTTCACACTTCGCAAAATCAGAGGTGGTGGGGAGTGGCAGATCGGTATCCATGGAGGTGGTCATGGTGACCGGATCACGCGGCTTGCGTGCCGGCAGTGGTTGGTAATTCTTGGCAGTGGGCATAGAAAAAGAACGAACGTATCTCTCCTAAGCTGCAAATGCAGGTGCTCGCTATTTTCAAATTTAAATTAACACGTTCTTTCCTATTTTTTCAAAATGTATTTTATTCTTTATTAGCTTTTAAAAAAGCTGTTTTTCTGATTTCAAATCATTCAATGTTTCTCTCATTTCTACAACGACTGAGTTCTAAGTTGCATTCCCATTGTTCAGGCCTCACCTCGCCCACCCACTGATCGAAATTTGATTTCATTCTCAGTGCTTGAACCGTTTTTGAAGATATTTTTCTAGCACTTAAAGCATTTTAGTAGTTTTAAATTTTAATTTTTTACTCTCATATAAGTATATTTTACTTTTTAAGTATTTTTTTTATTAACAAAAGGCTAGAGTCAATTCGTCACAGTCATTCAAAATCCTAAAGATAAGAGGTTATAACTCGAAAGAACTAAATACTCTGGTCATCCACCCAATGATACTCTAAATCCACTTTGCACATACCAGCAAGTCTTAGACTTCACCCAGGATAAACTTGTGATCCTTACGCTCAATTGTCAAAGGGCTCACCAAACAGATTTGGACGACATTATTTCATAAAAATGTTCGTTACTTATGTTGTCAGAGACGTGGTTAGATAATGACGAACGTGTTTCGATACCTAACTTCGATTGCTGCGTACAGTTTAAATGACCGGGCTGCAGAGCAGCTGGTTTTGCGCGCGATCTATCACAAACAGAAAAACTCGCATGTTGTGAATCCTCATATGAGCATTACTTATTGTCAAACAAGTGGCCTGGGTATTGTTAGTAACTATATTGGGGGACATATGTGCGGCAGAATGCTTATTTGAAAACGGACAAACAGTGATTTCGTTGATCGCGTACATTTCTTGAAATCAAACGGTACAAAAAATTAAAGATTTCCTGCATTTTGTACTTTTACCATATACCGAAGGTGGCTCTGCTCTTTTAAAGAAAACTATCACTCGCTTCCCATGATTTTGAGGGGTGATTTTAACTTTAATTTCAGCTTGCCAAAATCTGAGCCGCTCATAGCTTTTTTGAATGATGAATTCAAGCTCGAAATAAACACAAATCAAAATGTTTCAACAACTAACATTGGTAATGTTATTGACGCTGTTTTTCAACGGTTTTTAAATACTTTGAAATCACAAGTATATGTGTCATATTTTAGTTATCATAAGTTTATTGTTTCCGCTCTTCCCCAAATTGACCAAGAATAATTATTTTTGATAAAAAAAATTGTATTACTCCTTGTGTTAATTAAATAAAATTTTCATTAAAGATATAATTATTCGATAGAAAATTATTTCCAATCATACCCAATTAATTTTTTTTAGGATGTAAGTTACTATTGCGTATTTACTAAGGTAACATGTCAGATGTTACACATCATATACGACTACTGTAAGGCTCGTTTCTTGTTTGTTTGTTTTTATTTCAGTATCTTTTCTAAAAAAAAAATACCTTGTTAAATTTTTAGTTCATTTAGAGCAAGGTTGATATAATCGATTGCTTATCGCCTTTTTTGGCGACTAATGGAATGTTTAACAAGTGAAATGTAAATAGTATTAGCTTGCGTGTGCCATATTGGATTTTTTTTTTGTTTATTATTTACGTTATCATATAACATTTATTATAATAATTGTATTAATATATATGTGAATTTTTTTTAATTGCTTGTGTTTGGTAAAAATTCTTTCGCAGTAAAGTTTATGGCCCTAAATTCATTCTATTATGGAAATTTTTTTGATAATAATAGAAAAAATAGCATGATTTAATTGTTATTTTTTAATATTCATATAAAATTTCATTTTTGCTGTTGAAAATCTATTTTAAAATCATTATTAGGATATCCGGGTTTTTAGCATTATTCATTATTTTATTTGTTTAGATTGTATAGAAATCTTTGAACAATGTTTCAACATATATTGTATGAATTAAAAATTTCAATACAATTTTTCTGTTTTATATGCAATTCATTGTGTTGTAAAAAAAAAAAAAATTATTTTCATCAAAGGATAAATCTTAATAATTAATCAAAACTTTCTTGTTAACTAACTTAGGATTTTAGAGTTTTCTATAAGTTTGAATTGTATTTTGTATCAGTAAAGTATTGATATAAATCATACTTTTATATGTACTATTATTTTTAAAATTTATAAGTAATACAATAAGTACAAAATACATTTAAAACAAAGGATAATTAAACTGAATTTCAAAAAACGATTACACCTTTTCTAATGATATTTTCCTTTAATATTGTATAATAATAACTATAAATTATCAATGAAAATTTTTAAAAAGTTAAAAATCAAAAGATGAATTTTCTTAATTTGCATATATTTTTCAATGGTTTGGAATCATTACTACATTATAAAACAAATATTATTACCTTTACTTTAATATGTTGGAATCACTTAGGAAAAATAAGAATTTATTCAAGCATAAAAGAAGAAATACTTATATAATAATGTATATTTATTGAAATGAAAAATTCAAAGTTACCTACGAAAATGAGAATTAAATAATGAACTTATGATCGATAACAATGTGTTACCATAATATATATACACTTGTTAAGGAAAAAATACTCTTTCACTAAAAGGGAATTCAATGGTTTGGAATAATTACAACATTTTTGAACAAATATTATTGCCTTTACTTTTAATATGTTGGAATCACTTTGGAATAAAAATTTATTCAAGGCATAAAAGAAGAAATACTTGTATAATAATGAAAGATTAATAATGTATATTTATTGAAATGAAAAATTCAAAGTTACCTACAAAAATGAGAGTTAAATTATGAACTTATGATCGATAACAATGTTACCATAATATATATACACTTATCAAGGAAAAAATACTCTTTCACTAAAAGGGAATTCCCGTAATCAAAAGCTTTCATATTAACTAATATTCTATGTACGCAGGCTGTTTGTGAAAATACATTTCAGTATTACTATTAGACGTACATATCAAGATTAATATGATATTCATTATTTTATTTGTTTCAATTGTTTAGAGAGAGCTTACATGTGATGAAAAATTTTTCAATTTAAATAAATATTTTATGCAAGAATATTTTTAAAGATATGTATTACTTTACTTATTTAAAAGCATAGCTTATCTTTATTCCTAAGTTTATATAGTAGTAATTTTTCAAAGATTTAGGAGATTCGCTGTTTTTAATTATTCTCAGAATAACTGTATATTTTATAAATAATTCAATATGTTCCAGATTTTTCTTGTAACTAGGCATTTAAACTCGCTGTTCTTTGAAATTGTCCAATTCTACTTGCTTGCATGTATCTGTTATACTTAAAATTTGCATTCTTTTAGATTACAAGAAGTTTGTTCTCATGTTGCAGCATTTGTGACATCTGCTGACAAAGATATTTATTGTCAAGTTACAGAATATGTTGAGCATTATTGGAATTCATAAAAACCAATTCTTTTATCATTTTTTCAAAAATATGTTTTAAATATGTTTTACTATAGAATTTTTTTAAAATTTTAGTAAAGGCTTTAAAAAATTAAATTTATTCCTGTATATTGTTATATTTCCAATGTTAATTTAATTTTGTCATTATGAATTCGTCCAAGAGAGGCTGCAAAGAAAGCTAAGTAAATGAAAAGTTGTGAGGTGATTGTGGGAAGCACACAGCAGACTGAGTAGTATCAATGAACCTACTCTCTTATACTGTTAAAGAGTATCACTAGTACACATATAATTAAAGTAATTAATTTGGTAATGCTTGTTTCAATCCTTTGAACTCTATCAATGACAAATCCTTTATAAAATATAGAGATTTAATTTTGTTATTGTATGTATATAGGAATATAGATTTCTAAATATAGAACGAAAAAAAATTTCAAAACATTTCAACAAAATTTATTTGGTCATCTTGGATAAAATAATGTAGACAAAGATAAATACAATAAACTAAGGTTATATAATGTTAACAACCGTTTTAAGCAGTAAAATGACATTTGTACATTTTTTTTATTTGAGCTGCAAAAAGCTTGTTTGTTGAGTCGAAACATCCACTTTGCATTGGACCCTCCATTTTTATGGTGAGTGGTCTACTATAACCTTGCCATTGGAAATTTAAAAAAAAAAGCTTATTTGCGATTATTTGAACTAGTGTTCGTTTACTATTTAAGTTGCATATTTTCTATTTGTAATTGTTTGAATTACACAATTCTTATTTAGAACTATTTGAATTGTAGAATTTGTAGTCATTTTAACCATGCAGTGTTTATTGTAACAATATAAATATTATAGTGTGTGTTTATCTGCATAAAAAGTGTCAATTTGCAATTATTTGATTAACACATAATTGTTAACTATTAACTAACTGTGTTACTATTTAAGCTACATATTTTTCTATTTCCAATTGTTTGAATTACATACTGTTCATTTGTAATTATTTGAATTACACAGTGCTTATTTTCATATACCAATACTACTTTGGTGTGTTGTGTTGAGTGGCCAAGTAAAATTGTAGTGATTTTACAAAAATAAACTTTATTTCTCAACATAACAAATAATTAAGTTTGAGTATATATATTCCCTTCTTTTTCGTCAGTGTGGAATTCTGGGAAGACAGAAGAAATGCCAGAAGACATTTCTTCTGACCAATGAAAATCAATAGTAGGTTTTAACAGCCAATAAGACCTAAGGATCAAGAATCCGTTACTATGAGTAAGAGTGATCCGTTATTATGAGTAAGGATCATCCATTATTATGAATAAAGATCATCTGGTATTACGAAAGTACACTACAGAGTATCCCCCCAGTGACGAAGGGAACGGCATAAAAAGAAATATACAAATATAAAAATGTTTGTTGTTTACAAAAAAATAAAGCACTATAAAATACATAAAGTGCAATAACACACATAGAATTATTTATATACACAATATAATAAAAGATATAGATATATAAATTACTAAGAAGGAATTTGAATTAGTAAGTCAATCTCTTAGGAAAATGTACGTGCCTGCCAGAACGTGTGGTTCTGATATTTTTATCAACAGTTTTATCTTCAATTTGTTGCTTGGTGAGAGGTGGTTCGAAATTTGAACTACCCTTTTGTGAATTAAAATCTTCTGAAAATTCAAAAGCTGGCTTGCATCTGTCTATAGTGACAGTTACATTTTTATTATTTATACAAATTACAAAATTTTTGTCAGATCTACTTTTAACTAAATGAGGTCCAGTATAAGGAGGGGTTAAAGAGGGTTGAATTTTGTCATTTCTAAGAAAAACGTGTGTGCATGTACTTAATGAATGATGTACATAGCTCTTCGTACAACTATCAGAATCAGGGGATATTGGGCTAAGTTTTCTCATCATGGTAATTAACTTCGAAACATAAGTGGGTGTCACAGATGTTTGAAGAGATTCTGAAGATATGAGATCAGATGGTAAACGTAAAGTAGTACCATAAACTAGTTGAGAACTTGTTGCTTTTAAATCGTTCTTCATTGCTGAACGTAGTCCTAACAATACGATAGGCAAAATATCGGACCAACCAGTGTCCTCATGGGCAATAATAGCACTTTTGAGATGCCTGTGGAATCGTTCTATCATTCCATTAATTTGTGGATGGTAAGAAGCTGAATGGATTCTATGGCTACCCATCATGTTTGTAAGCTCTCTCATTAGAGAAGACTCAAAATTTGTCCCTTGATCAGTTGTAATTGTAACAGGTGTGCCGAAACGGGAAATCCAACCATTTAAAAGTGCACGAGCAGTGGTTTCTGCCAACATGTCTTCGGTAGGAATAACTTCAGGCCACCTGGTATACCTGTCTATGAAGGTAAGACAATATTTATATCCTTTGGATGGTGGATATGGTCCAATATAGTCAATATGAATGTGGGCAAATCGAGCATCGGGTAGAGCAAATGTGCTAAGTGGAGCTTTGGTATGTTTGAATACTTTTGCTCACTGACATTTTTCACAAGCTCGAACTCTATTTTTTGATGTCTTTTCTCATTCCTGGCCAAAAGAAACGCTTAGAAATTAAATTAGTTGTAGCGGATATTCCAGGATGGGATAGAAAATGCAAAATTTGAAATACCACTTGTCTGAGATTTTTAGGGACGAAAGGTCGAGGGGTTTCAAGTGACATGTCACAATATAAAGAAACGTCTTCAAGGGGAAAACATTGTTTTTCTAGTTTAATAGAAGAATCTGGTTTAAGGAAAGATTGAATTTAAGAATCATGAAGTTGTGTTTGAGCAAACTTTTTGTAGTCTAAAAAGGGTGGTTTTATAATTGCATCAAAATTTCTACTCTAGATAATGCATCTGCAACTTTGTTTTCTGTTCCAACTACATAGCGAATATCTGTGGAAAAGTGTGAAATATAATCGAGATGTCTTAGTTGACGTGGGGTACATTTTTCTGGTTTCTGCTTGAAAGCGTATGTTAGGGGTTTTTGATCAGTATATATAATAAATTCTCGACCTTCAAGCATGTGTCTAAATTTTTTTATTGAAGTATATATTGCCAAAAGTTCTCGATCATAAGTAGACCAATTTTGTTGAGTTTTCGAAAGCTTTAAAGATAGAAATGCTATTGGTTCCCAGTTACTATTAGAAAGTTGCATCAAGGAACTACCAATGGCGAAATTTGATGCATCGGTCCAAACACTTAAAGTAGCACCAGGAATTGGATGCTTAAGAAGAGTTGCATCAGCTAATGCCGTTTTAGCAGCAGTAAATGAATTTTCCGCTTCTTCAGTCCATTCAAGAGGAGTTAGCGGATTTTTTTCGAAGGACGAGATGGTTTCTTTTTGTTTGTGTGACCTTCTAAAAATTTTATTAGGGGTGCTAAAATGTGGGCTGCTTTAGGAATGAATCTTCGTTAAAAATTATACATTCCTAAAAATCTACGCAATTGCGTTATAGTGTTAGGTCTAGGAAACTTTTGTATAGCATCGACTCGATCAGGAAGAGGTGAAATACCTTCACTGGAAACTTGAAATCCAAGATATTTTAAACTATCTACTCCGAAAGTACATTTTGAAGATTTAATCGTTAAGCCATAATAATCAAGTCTTTCAAAAAGTGCGCGGAGATTAGTAGTATGTTCTTGAACATTTTGAGATGCAATTAAGATATCATCAATAAAAGCATAAACACCTTTTAAACCACGAGTAACTTCATCGATAAATCTTTGAAAAGTGCAAGCCGCATTGCACAAACCAAACTGCATCCGAGTGCTTTCGAAGAGGCCAAATGGAGTACAAATAGCAGTTTTATGTATGTCTTCGGAAGCAATCGGAATTTGGTGAAACGCTTTAACAAGATCAATGTGAGAAAATATTTTTGCCCTATGTAGTTCACTTGTAAAATCAAGAATGCTAGGAATCGGATATTTATCCTTTTTTGTTTGAGCATTTAATGCTCTAAAATCGTCAACTGGGCGCCAATCATTGCTTTATTTTTTAGGAACCATATGTAATGGGGAAGAATAATTACTACTGGATGGGCGCATGTGGCCTAAATCCAACATGTGCTGAAATTCCATTTTCGCAATTTTTAACCTGTCTGGAGCCATGCGACGGGGTTTAGCACAAACAGGTGGTTCAAAAGTATCAATATAGTGAACTACATTATGCTTAACTGTTTGGTTTGCACAAGGTGGTTTTACAATATTTGGAAAATCATTCAACAATTTAGAAAAATCATTATCAATAACATGAGTTTTAATTGAGAAAATATTAGAATTTCTAATAATACAATGACAATTTAATTTTGTAGAAGTATCAAATAAACTACGATTTCTTAAATCAGGTTTTATATTAAAATAATGTAAGAAATCTACACCAATAATAGCATTAGACACATTACAAATAAAAAATGGGAAGACAAAATTTCGTCTTAAACCTAAATCTATTGACATTAATTTACGCCCGTACACTTGAATGGGTGTACCATTTGTAGCAATAAAAGTTTGAAGTGGAGAAGATTGTTTTTGAGTTTTATTTGCGGGAAGGATTGAGCAATCGCTTCCAGTATCAACTAGAAAACAAATGTTGAATTTACGATCGCGAACGAAAAGGCGACAGGAAGTCGAAGGCAAGGCATACGTCGCCGCTACTCCCGCCCGTTCAAGTTTTCCTGGAAAGAACAGGGCTGAATACATTTTCTTGCCTTTGTGGCAAATTTATTATGATACCAACATAAATTTGATGCTGTTGGCTTAGGACTCTTTCCGCGATTGCGAGAATTGAAACGATTTCGAGAAACACTTCTCGATCGTCGGTTCTTTCACTTCCTCTCGTAAAAGTTTTAACTCTTTGAGGAGTTTTGATTCA
>BMAV01017320.1:172140-183998 GCA_019973955.1 Trichonephila inaurata madagascariensis | reverse complement strand
TCTTTTTCTAAATCTAATTTGATTTTTTTGTTTAAGAGATTATAATGTTCCAATTTCGTCTTTAAAAAGTGTTCTTTTTTTTTATATGTCATGGTAGCTCTATGCTCTTCCCTAAATTGTGCAATTTGTTCATAATCCCTTTGCATTGGCTGCTTCTGCTGTTTTAACAGAAGCATTTGGCTTGCGTTTTGTTTTTCTGATTTTTGGTGCTTTTGTAAGCGGGGTGGAGCATAGAGTTTCCCTGGTTTTCTGTGGAATTTCTGGAACTTGCTCCATTGCCACAGTTTCCTACAAACAAAATACAAATATTGATTAAGTCTGTCTTAGTTTAAGAAAAAAAATCAACAAAGAATCAAAATTTATACCACAATTTCAGTTTCACTTCCTGTAAAATATGTTGCTTTATGCTAGAGTATGATTTAATGTTTACAATTCATTTGATACATTACAAGTACTACTCAAAATGTTTACACTCAAATTATGTACATTTAAAATAAGCTGTCTATATTTATATATTGAATGCTAGTGTATGTTATTTGTTACTTCATATTCCAAAAAAGTAAATTTAATAATGGCTTTCCATTGTGTACTAAAAAGGTGATGTGCTATTTGCTATGATATATATTGGTACTTACATCAAGGGGATGGTTATCAGAAGTAAAAATATTTTCATCCACTTGTACTTCTATAGATTCACCACCTGAAAAACATGTATCTACTATAAGTACTACAACTAATAAATATGATGTTATATACAGTAAATTACTGGTTCCTCCGCCAGTTTTGAATATTTCTATTTTGTCGGAGCTTCTTTTTCTTTGCGACTCCTTTTTCATATTTTTAAATTTATTTTGAAGCTGCTGCCTACTTCGTTTACATAGGTTGGCTGCATTGAAATCCACCGTCAAACTATCCCATGCTTCTTTTTTCTTGTTGAAAACTGCGTTTGTAATTTTGCAGTTTATTATGTGTTTATATTTTTCAACAAGATTTAACAGCAATTCCATTTCCTGCACTGAAAAGTTGATTTTCGACATAGCAAAACGAAAGAGAAATACAAGTCAAACAAAAAAGCGTGTTAAAAACAGCTGATCGAATGTTTCGCGCCAAGATACAACATAAAATGTAAGCAATATGTCACGTGATTATCAGTGTCCAATCACAACGACTGTAACATCTTGCCCACGCATAACTCACGGATTCGGTAATCGTCAGTTCGGGAATAAGAAAAGAGAATTATCCGCGAGTTATCGGCGAGCGAGGGTTACCCAATCCGCGAGTTATCTTTCCAATAACTCGCGATTGAGAATACCACCGTAAGGCGTATAACTCGCGTTTTCTAGTTTGTTTATTTTTGATTGATTTTCCTTGAGGGGGATTTGGATTAAAGTTCATATTGTTAATTTGCACAGTTAGTGCTGTCAATGCACTAATAATTCCTTGTAAGGATTGGGTGATGAGATTAACATTAGGATTTTGGTTATTGCTTACACTTACATTATTTTGAGGGGGAAGGACAGTTGAATTTTTGGCCTGAGTTTGCGAGGCAACGGCAGAAATCCCACTACTTCGTGTTGCCATTTGTTGGATATTTTTGGAGTTAGAATTTGTAGCGTTTTGATTTTTTGTTGCATTTGCATAAGAAACATTAGGTCTAACAATACTATTGATTACGTTAGTGTAGTTGTTATTAGTAGATCCTTTTTTGAGCTTAGGGTAAAGCGGGCATTTGGCATAGTTTGCCATGTATCCAGCAACTTTACAGTTTATGCAATACATTTGTTCAACACGTTGTATTGCACATTCGCGAGTTTGGTGGGATTCACCGCATTTAAGACACCTGGGTTTTAAATGGCAGTTTTCTGCCGTATGATTAAATTTGTTGCATGAGAAGCATTGGGTTACCCCTTTACTCTCATAGCCTTCAACGCGGACAGTTAAGAAACACAATTTATTTAGATCGAAAATTTTAGAATTGTGGATGTTGCGGGGTAAAGAAATTAAGAATACCGGTAGGGGCTGATTTGTAATACGGCCGATTAATTGGGATACTTTATTTACGGTGAAGCCGAGTTCTGTTAAGTCATTTTTGATTTCATCGGTTTTAGTGTCGCGGGGTAGTCCTTTAATGACTACCTTGATTGGGCGTTTTTCCTTGGGTGTGATGACGTAAAATTCGAATTTTAAGTCTTCTAAGATGTGAATGAGTTGTCTGTGTAATTCGTTAGTGTTAGTGTAAAGTTTTAAGTACTCACCGGTGAGTTTACCGCGTGTTGATGGGAGTTTGTCCGTGATGATTTTCATTTGTTGTTTGTATGTATCAGTTACTTTTAACATAATTGGTGGTGGTACATAGTTTGCAGTAGGTGCATTTAGAGTGTTTTTGTGAAGCGCGGGAGCATTTAAGGTGTTTTCTTTGGGTAGAGGTGCTTTTATGATGTTCGGGATAGTTGTACTAGCCGAGTCAGTAGCGAGATTGTTTTCTGCCGTTTCCTGAAATAAAGTATTAAATTTGTTTGCAAGATCAATTTGAAAGTTTGGTTGAACGTCATTAAATTTACTAATTTTTCTAGAAGGAGGCGTAGTAAAGCCATCAGATTTTTCTTTACGTTTAGTCGGGTGAGAGTTTTTGGTTTCCATAATAAAATCATTACTATTATCCTGAGTATCCGAGATCGTTATATTTGGAGTGCTGACGGGTAAATCATGATGTGGGCAGCCATCAATGACACAAGGGGAGATAGAGCTGTACTCACTTACCGCTTGATGATGCAGATCTGTAAACTCGTAGAGTCTGTTCAGGAGCTCCTTCACATAGGGATTGTCCGGGTCGTAAATTCCAGAGGCTTTCAGCGCATCGATAGTAAACTCTTGTCCTCTTACAAATGTTGAGTATTGGTCCACTTCCTTAGCAAGTTGCTATAGTTGTGAACAGATCTTGGTCGGCGTGGGTGTTCTAGGCCTAGTAGGCGTCCAGGGTTCCATGTCCAGAAGAGTGTCAAAATTCAGATCCATAGTTGAAAAGGAGTAAAAGATTGAAAGAACGAACAAATGGGTGTCGCTTTACCCTAACAGCACTAAAAAGAGCTATAGAGACGACTAGCTATTGCTCCCAAATGATCGGTATGAAATCAAAGATTGTAGAAGTCAAACAATAAGGAGCGTATTGCTATTAAACTCTGATCAAAAACTCTAATTCCAAAAACCTTCTTCAAAAATCATCCGAAAGTTATCCTTGAATGAATCAAGTCAAACAGCTCTCTACCCATCAACATAAAAACATAACAAATAATTAAGTTTGAGTATATATATTCCCTTCGTCATAGTGGAATTCTGGGAAGACAGAAGAAATGCCAGAAGACATTTCTTCTGACCAAAAAATCAATAGTAGGTTTTAACAGCCAATAAGACGTAAGGATCAAGAATCCGTTACTATGAGTAAGAGTGATCCGTTATTATGAGTAAGAATGATCCATTATTATGAATAAAGATCATCCGGTATTACGAAAGTACACTACACTACTAAAGAATTATTTGAAAATTTTTTAATTCAAATATAGTGTGACAATTATAGAGTTAATTAATGACGATTTTCAAATATATACATTCATATTCATTCAAATGATTGAATATTCAATTATTTGAGTCAATTAAGATCAAAATAAAAAGCAAGAACTCTTGCATATTATCTTATATTTCATATAATGCTAAGTTATTATTTAGAAAAATATATATTTTTTTTATGTTTCCAGAATTTAAAATTAAAAAGGATATAAATTTTCCATAATATTAAAAGAGTTATCCTGTGAAATGACTCAATTAAAATTCCATTTTAATAAAAATCAGGATATATTACAAACAGAACAAGAACTGATTGAACTATTAACAGATTCTCAGTAAAAATGCAAGTATGAATTAGATAATCTTGAGTTTTGGATAAAAATTTACACAAAATATCTTCAAACTTCAGCAAAAGCTGTAAAAGGTTTTGAGTACAATATATTTGTGTGAAAAGTCTAACATAAGTCAGAAAAAAACACAACACAGAAATAAATTAGATGATTAACATAAAAAATACACACACTCATTAACAAATAACAATTAGAACCCGATTTTAATTTTTTGTTCAAAACAACATTGGTCTTTGGTATCCAGCTTCGAGCTACATTGGACGTCATTCCTAATTCCTTCAATTTATGGAAAAGATTTCTGCAAGAAAAATTTTTTTTAAAAGTAAAATTTATAAATAAATATTAATTAATCAAAAAATTCATAATGCAATTTAACCTTATAATAAATTGAAAACAAATCAATTGATATTCTTCAGTCTAACAAATATGCATAAATTATAAATAAACATACAGATTAGAGAGTACAATTACTTAGATTACTTTACGATATTAATAAAGTTTGAATATACCACAAACAAATGAGCTTTCAGTGTTTTTCTACATTTCATGTCAGTTCATGAAGCTTGAAGAACCTTGATCCTCCATACAGGTGAATATTCATGGGACATAATCAGGATGCTCTGAGTTCTATACAAAGCAGTTTAGTTCCTATAGTAATTGACAATGCTTAATTCATCAAATCTATATTAATAATATTTGGCTATGTACAAGAGCAAAATAAATAGCTTACACAAAGGCTTAGTTAAAATTATCATTTCAATTAGTAAAGCATCTCAATCATAAAACGATATATTATAAATCATAAAACAACATATTGCATTTATTTTTTTAGCACAATTGATTCAATGTACACTTAAAATAAGTCTAACAAAACTATAGTGTATGTAGATAATTTTGATTTCTGTATGTTACGTAATTACACCCACTATGCAACACAAAAAACAAATGAGTTCATACAACAAATATTCGTGTATAATTACAGAAACAGGTTATATTTTTAATTAACATATGTCTAATAATATAAATATAAGTGATTGTTCAAATAATATAAATAAAATTAGTCGAAAACTATTTGATATTGTTGTGAAAACTGTCGGCAAAATTGCTGCCAAGATTACCATAAATAAGAATCGAGCAATGTTTGCAACAAAATACATGGGATTATTTCAAAAAAGCACAACAAAATTTGACTACTATCATTTTAACACAAACCTGTAATGAAATGATTATTAAATAACACAGATTTAGCTCTCGCTTACCAATTTTTCGGTTGTAAAGTAGCCTTCCATTGTAGCCATGTAGATGGACTCGTAGGAAAGTGGTGAATTAAACGGCGATTTAAAAATTCGTAGAGGTTCTAAAAAAAATTCAAAATGCGGAACAAAGAGTTTCAAGTTTCAAGGGGTTTTTTTTTCATGCTGCTCATTTAAAAAGCTAAAAAATTTGCTAAAGAAATGTAAGGAAAATTAAAATTACTACCGTTTAAGCGTGTATGCAAAACAATGTTATTTTGCTGAAACCGGAAAAAGAAAAGTTTTCCAATGACATTAGCGCCTCCATAGTAAGCTTTACGGTAGAACTTGTCCATAACCCAACTAATATAAAAATTATCTGTATTATTCAAAATGTATATCATAATTCTTTGAACATTCTAAATAATATGTTCCATTATGATCTCAATATTGAAAATTAGAAACTTTCCAGAAATGTTTTCATATCAATAGAAAAATCACAAAAATCCAATAATTACAGTTCTGTTTTTTTTCTTTAAGCCACTCACTCCAAATTTACATACTTGAATATAAAATAATTCAAACACCCATATAAATTACCTTAATTCAGAGGTGAAGGGTCGGGTTTGGGAATTTAAAGTCCCTCCTCAATAGACCACCATATTTTTTAATTTTTATTCACGCTCCGTCAGCTTCATCAACGTGGTTTCTTAGAATATAAACCACATCTCCAATATAAAAGTTATCTGTGTATACACCCCTGCTTTAATATGTATTTTTAAATTTTAATTTATACTTGATAAAATAAGATTATCTATTACACCTAGTTTGGTCATTTTATTCAGTAATAGCACTCCCAAAGTTTCCATTTTCAAGAGGAAATTTCGTGTTAGCTTTTTCTATTGGAGAACTTTTTATAGAATTTTATTTATTTATTTTTTTTTATTGATTTCTTAACAATTTTTTTCCAATGTTTTAAACATAAAATAAAATCTAATTTTAACAATAGTTAACAAATATATGTAGCTTGGAAATTACTGAAGAACTATAAGGGATAATGCGAATGAATTTAGGAAAATGTGCTGATTTTTACATGATATTATGAAATACATTCATTATGAAAACTAACAAAGTTCACATTTTGAATGCATATAATTATGTTTTACATAGATCTAAATGGAAAGGAGAAAATGAAGCTTGATTTTTTAAAAAAATTAAAGAACTGCGAAAAGGAAAACTAAAGAATGTTTATCAAAACTAACTGGAAGATATGAGTAGTAGATATTCTAAAATTATTATAAATGTGGAACTTTAAAATACTATGATATTACTATTAGTCAAGAAGTAAATTTCAAACTAACCAAATGCCTTTTTCCCTTTCTTTGATCTAAGCATCTACAATACGAAGGATTACGTTGCTCGACATTTTCTTCCTTACATCATAAATCTTTTTTCATTCTTTGTAAACTATTGGGTCTTCAACAGTAGCACACACTACGGGTGAGGCTTCCGGGTCCGGCTCCCTATATACCTTAAATGTTTTTGACTGATTATAATCTTATGTATGTAGAACGTAAAATTTAATTAAGCATTTGTAATTAATAATTAATTTTATTAATTAATGCTAATTATTTATTCAATAATTAGTTTTTACTGCTTTTTGTTCCCGAAAATCGACAAAATCCAAAGAATATGCTGAGCGGCGTATTAGAGCATGATACGAAAATGCTGAACTTTGTACCCTTGACCCCCTCCACCTTCCACACACATCCCTTGAAAAATTCCTGTTTTTGCCACTGGTCTTCAAGGTTGAAGTTGTTTGTACGAGGGAAAAAGACAAAGTTCATTGATAACATTTATTAGGAATTATTTTACTTTTCAAAATTTGCAAATATATTCCCCAAAGTATAAAAATATATTCTTCAAAGTATTCAAATATGTTTTTCAAAGTATGCAAATATATTCTTCAAAGTATGCAAATGTACACTTTTAAGATCGCTGTGTAATTTTTCTAAATCTTTTTTTTAGTCAACGGATGGCGCTGTTTGCAGCTTTGATGAGTTCAAAAGCGATGAAGTTTGTTTAATGGTAGCCTTTTTTGATACTATAGCAACGGGGTGTGGTTAAGAAATGATTGACAGATATAATCGGTTTTAGAATGCAAGCGCTGTTTAAAGAAAAAGTTTTAGTAAAATTAAAAAGCTATTCAAAATCTAAGTGTCATCAAATGGTGAGGATAACGGAGAGGTGCGTTGAACCGGTGGGAAAGGGGGAAGAGATAATTTTGTAAAAAGTGTTGATTAGATAGGCTTTTAGAATTGCCACACAAAATGAATGCGGGGATATCTTTTTTAAAGCCGTGCAAATATTTTGGGGTCGTATTGTACTTCACAGTGGTTCTGGATTCTAAGAAGTATTTTTTATTCTCAGAGCATATGAGGCTAATCGGTCTATATTTGTCGGAAAATTTGGGATATTCGATTGGTTTGGGTATATTTATGCGAGCTTCTTTTCATTTATCTGGAAATTAAGTGAAAGTGATGCACTTGTAAAAATTTTTGTCCTATTAATTACAGCATTTCAGGGCCTTTAAGCGTAATATTATTGATGGAATTCTTTGTTAGAGCTTTTCTGTTTCCTGGGGGGTTTTCGATAATTATCACTTACTATGGAAATTGCTTGTGCGGTTTAGAAAACTAATTTCTTTCCACTATTCGATAAAATCGTCCTCAAAAGGCTCCGAATCTTTAGGAAAAATGTCTTCCAGTGAATCAATAAAAACGTTTACATTATCTTGGATATCATAAACAATGCCTATGGGCTTAAGAATAGAGAACGAATGTAGAAAGAAGTTTTAATTTTTTGAGGTAGGATTTGACAGATCTTCAGCTCAAATTTAAAAAAGGAAATTTTTCAAGTTTTATTTTTGTAGAGATGTATTCTTTTTTATCTGTCTTTGCATGATTTATTTAATTTGTTTGTTTGATAGAAATATGTCAATTTGTAACAAATTTCTTTTTGCTAATATCTGTTAAATATATATTATATTTGAAAGAGCTATAAAAGGATACTCATCACGGAAATAATCAATTTTGTTTTGAGTCTTCGACAAGAAAATGTCATTTTTCTAAGAAAATGGTCACTAGAGCAATTTTTTCACAAATACTTTATTATAGTCTATTTTCAACCACGTTTTTAATTTAGTGCTTTACAAATTAATGTTATTATTTCCGATACGCATGAAAATACCACAAAAATTTCACTGCCTTTAACTAAATTAAGGTCGTCACTAAAACCTGAAAAAGAAGTCCGTTATCTGGAAAAATTTGTTAAATTAGTGCTTCTCAAAATTTCAATATTCGCGACCCAATATTCAATCATTCGCATCCCGCTTAAGCAATAACAATGTATTGAATTCAATAATACTATGACACTAAAGTTACAATACGACTTTAAATTCTATGTGCCACCGACGTACATAAACATCTCGCTCAGCCAAAGCGGACGTATATATACCTCTTTTCGAAGTACGATCTTTTCTGTGCAGTGCTATCCATAAAATTATTCCGAGGACTTTGGAATGCAATAAAAGGACATTGACAGTGTTTGTGAAGGATTTACTTATTTCAGAGGATTTTTGCTTATATTTATTTCTTTCCTCCTCCCTCTCCCACAAAAAAACATCAAAATACGATCGTCTACGTGGTAAACGGTGGCACTGGGGAGCGAATTGCGTAACTTTTAACTGCAATTAAGGAATTAATTATAAACCGTACAAATTATCAAGATAAGTGTTAAGCCCATGGAGTCACTGATAATTATCAAACTGGTTCTTAACTTAGTATTGTTAAATTAATAATAAAATATACATTGTACTGTACTGATACATTTATAAGTGTATTATATCAGTGTAAATGTGTATTCTATATTTTATTATATCAGAAAGTATTTTGTTTGTTTACTTCCAGTAAATTAATAGTTTTTTAAATAACTTTTTGTTTTCGACTTTTCAACAGGCTTGCCAACAGGCCTTGTAGAGTTATCACGCCCCCCAAGGGAGGCGCGCCCCACAGTTTGAGAAACACTGGTATAAATAGTTACCGTAAAATCCGGCGTATAACGCGCACCTATACTTTCAAGCTGAATTTTTTAATTTTTAGGTATATTCGCCGTATAACGCGCACCCCCTTTTTACGAAAAAAAATTAAAATGCACGTATGTGTAATTTTTTTTATGTTTTGAAGTAATTATTTATTGGATTAATCATTTCTGACTCTCTTTTGAAAAAATAGTATACTTCTAGACTTATACAATCCTCTCTTAAGCGCAAGAAGAGGGGAGGGGAATCCAAATCAGCGCAATGGTTTGATTTTTCCCACGCTTTTCTATAAACATTGATTTCTTTTCCCCCTTTCGTGTGATGTACGAGGAGGACGATTAATTTTGAAATAAATTAGAACAAGCCTGAGACATTACGCTCGCTGTCTGTAGTATATTCAATACTATGAATAATATTGAATACGCTTCAAACAGCGAGCAGTAAAGATGGGTCCTGGTAAACGAAGCAAACCACAGTGCCGGTTTCAATATAAGTGATTCAATTTGCAAAAGAAAATGGAAATCGTGCTGCAGCAAGGATGTTTGATATTGGCGAAAGCTCCATGAGGGAGTTGAAAAAAAATGCAATGACAATAATTAACATGCAAAGAAGAAATTTGCTTTACGTAAAGGAGTAACGAAATGGCCTATTCTAGAAGAAAGTGTTGCGAACTGGGTCCTAGAAAATCGCCTGAATGGATTAATTGTAACAAGAAACAGTGTACGTTTATTTGCCTTAAAATGATAAAAAAAAGAATGCCTTTTCATGTTATTCAACAATGAAAGTTCATAAGGTATGTTATTTCTTTTAAATAAATTATATTTCGATATATGTCTAAATTTTTTTTTTAATTCTCATTTTTTTTAAAGCTCTCATTTTTATACTCGGCGTATAACGCTCACCCTTAAATTTCGATCTTATTTTTTGTGTTAAAAGTGCGCGTTATACGCCGGATTTTACGGTATATATGACGATGTATTGCAAATTTTATAGCCAATTATGAATAAAATCACCTATGCAGAAAAATATAGAACTTCGTATGAAATTCGAATAAAAAACCAAGATCAAGAGTATAGTCTCCTTGTTTTTATAAAAGCCCTAAAAATCATCTTAGAATTTATAATAAACAATAACGCAATGAATTAGCTGCTATCATTTCGACAAAAGACGGCTCTATACACAGAAAAGTTGATATTAGAGTTTATCCGAAGAATGAACACGATTCTCAATTTGTGAATTTTAATTCTCTTCATGCAGATCTCTCTTGCAATATATTGAAAATATACAATATATAGAAAAAAAAATAGAACTACATAATACATGTTGGCTACACTTTTACAATTTGAACAATGAGTATGTACATTGTACATTTGTATAATTTGTACAATAGGAATTGGTTAGGGGGTAACTCTCCTAGTTTTAATTAAAATACTTTTGTCTGAAAAGTTATACCCGTATTTAGTTTGTATCATTAATAATAATATGTATTACACTATACTGCAATTTCACGATTTACGCGTAATACTAAGTCTTTGTAAACATGGATTAACACACACAGACGTATACATTACCACACAAAACGACATTCAAACAATTAAATATCACTTCCTCCAATTCATCAATTGATGCACTGAGGACATGTTTATCTACAAATAATTGCAGATTAGATAACGCATCGTTAATTACACCAATCTATGTCTGGATTTTAATTACATCCAAATTATTTTCCACATGATATACCATGGAGTCGTTTTCATCTAGGGAGAATTTAATATATTATAAATAGCGATGTATGCTTAATTATTTCAATTACATAATGAATCAATTATTTTATCAACATATACTAATTTAAAAGCTCCGTGACAAGTATTACGAATTCACTTAGCATATGCGATTTACAACAAGCGAATCAATGCTCTGGAGAGCTTTTGTATGTTGTAACAGAATATTTAAAAAAAAAGAAAAAAAGAGTTGGTCTTAATGATTTCTTGCGGCTAATTATGCACAGTTGTGTTTCCATAATATTTCTCAGATTTCATAATAACTTTGATTAGGTACTAAATGTATTTTTGAGGGAATTGTGCCATTTATTGTAAAATATTTCTTTATTATTTTCAAAGAAGAGGACAATAAGGCTATTTAAAAAAAGAAAACAAGAAAAAAACTTTACGAAAACATTCACAGATCAAATTTTTTTTTTAATCATATCCTTTGTTTATTATATTACCTTTTTAAATAATTCGTTCTTTTATAATAAAAACAAGAAATTATGAATATTAAAATATTTTTGTTATAGTAGGTAATTAAACTTTTTAATTATGTCTCGGTTTGTTTGCTCTATATAGTATCTCTATACTTCCATATCTTGTAAAACAATGAATTTACTTTCAATGTATCAGAAAATGAAGCTCTTAACCCTTTCGCGGACAGTGGTTAATAGGTCTAGCCCAGTGGTCGGCAACCTTGTCATCCAAAAGAGCCAAATATAGAAATTACACAATTGAAATTCACTCAAAGAGCCATTTTTGAAGTGATAACTTCTACTGGCGCGATTTGCCGGAGAGTGAACTTGAATGAACGTCACGCTCGGGAATGTAATGCTCATTCGGCTTTTTT
>BMAV01017320.1:142138-164040 GCA_019973955.1 Trichonephila inaurata madagascariensis | reverse complement strand
TCCACCGTAAAAGTGTTCTTTTAACAATAAATAGTGAAAATACATTTTAGCGAGAACAATTAGGTGGAGATAAGGAGTGAAACACACATGTTTGCGACCCCCTATTGTTGCTTTCTATAAATGTGCTCCTTTTTTATAGCCTTGTGTTTCAAAAGTGTTTACTCGTCTCTTAAAAGGCAAGATAATAAGTAATATTCCATGCCTAAACTAAACATTTTGCAGAAGAGCCGTGGCCGAGCAGTCGAAGAGCCACATGCGGCTCGCGAGCCGCGGGTTGCCGACCACTGGTCTAGCCACATAACAAAAATTTTTTCTCCAAGCGGGCGGTGGATATTTAGTCTATCCAGATGCGTTAATTGAAGCTAAAACGCATAAAAACCAATACAGATGGCAACACGACACCTTTTTTTGCATTTCATGTCAACTGATGGGTAGTTAGAAACAGTTTTTCTCGGTGTAAGTCTACAAATTGTATTTTGATTACTATAAATAAAATTTCTGATCTGCGGAAAAAAATTCGACAAGTCGTAAGTAAATTTTTTTCTCATCTGAATGAATTAAGAAAATGTGCAATTAAAAATAAGGTTTTATTTAGGTTTTTGTGGGAAGCTTTTACATGTGGATAGAGGTTCTATCCACTGCCCACATAGAAAAGAAAAATGACCTTCAAATTTTCGCGCTTCTTCCACTCGAAAGAAAGCACTTAGAATCACGTGATAATGTTGGAGGTGGGTAATGTAGACAAACTTTGTTTATAATATGTGGTAGGAGATTCTTGGGTTCGAAAATCTTTCATTAAAGCTTTTATGCTCAGAGAAAACGTTTGTGTATTCTAAAGTTTCACAGTAAATAGCTCATCAATTTGAAATAACTAATTTAAACCATCAAAAATATTACTTTATTTCTAACTTTTTATACTAAAATTATATAAAATATAAAATGTGGGTATATATCAATTACAATGTATATTTTAGAAAGTTTATTCTATGTTGTGCAATTATTCTATTATTATTTCATTACACTTCTACTTTGTATTTAATTGTTATTGAAATAGTTCTTAGCATAAATGTTAATTATTCACAAAAAAGTTCATTGCAATATGATTTATTATTTCTGTCCTGAGAAGTACGTTAAATGTCTTAAGTGTGCAGTGGATATACGATCTAGCCATCACCCAGGGAAAAAAAAACCCTGGTCAGATATTTTTTTCGTGACTAAATAATGTTTATAGAGAATGAGAACATTACATTTATCAAATATTTTATCACAGAAAAGTGTATTTTAGCTTTGTGCCCGCGAAAGGGTTAAAGTAGTAATTGTAATAAAACGTTAAGAATTATTAAAATATTAATTAGCTTTAGACTTGTTTACCTTATATTGTTTTATTTAGATTTGAATTTTTTAAAGGAAACAAATAGAGAAAAAAATTGAAATTATTGAAAATGATGTAATTGGTTAGAAAATTTATTTTATTTGACCGTAATATAATAAAAAGGAAAACAGAATAAATCATTAATAATCACAATTCCAAAATAACAACAAATAATTGAAATTTTTCGTTATTCATTTGTATAATTGAAAAGAAGATAACTGATTCGATCTGAAGAATAATTTTTGTTGCCTCCGAATGAAAAAAAAACGAGCATTAAATTGGATAAATTCATCATTTATTTAACCAGAAAAAATTGCAACAAAAACTTTAAAAGCTTATGATATAAATGTAAAAAGAAATCCCTCTGAATTCAAGAGTAAACAAGAAAAGAGTGCAAACCTATATATTGTGCGAGTTTAGAATTCATAGTCTAAATACAGTCGTAAAATCACGGTTTTAGAATTTTTCGAGCATATGGACTATTCATCTTTGATCTAGTTTTTAAAAGATTTCAATATGCTTCATATTTAATAAAACCTTTCTTTTTCTAAATTTATCTAAATATACTGGAAAGATAATTTTTTAGTATACTTTATCTTTTTGAGACCCAGCTCGCACGATTGTGCAGGTTAGACATTCTTATCCCTTTAAGAACCGAAATATTTGTACCTCTAAATATTACATTCATTTAGCTATTAACACTATATTGACCCTAATGGCACTCAATAAATAAATTTCCTCCTCCCCCCTCATGAAAAGTGGAGTGTTCCAGCATGAACGTGTTGGCTGTGTCTTAAAGGGTTAAAGCACTGAATTATCCGCAAATATTTTACAAGAAATAAAATGTCCCTTTCCAAAAATTATTATATATATACATTTACATGCATATAAATCAATCCCAATTCTATAATTAAGCAAAAATTTGAAATTATAAGAATCCTAGAATACAAAATCCCATTTCAAAATATCTCAATGTCGAATATAAAAATAAAATACCAACGTTTTCAAAGAAAATTAAAAATTTATAAGATGAAAATTTATAAAATATCCAAGCGCATCCTCGGACTTATGACCGATAAGTGGCGTTAAACTAGTTTGATGGCGCCAAATTTCCCCTTATTGCACCTTTGTAAGCTAATCTGGAAATATCCAAATTCTCAAAAATTTAAAATTTTAAAAAGATAGCACCTAAAAAAAAATTTAAGCTATTCGCCATCGCTTTCAGAAACATATTATAAAATAAAAATGTTAAAATTCTAAAACAACTAAGAGCATATTAAAAATGTACCACCAAACATCAAAGACAATGCACCCATCTTTAAAATGGGATTATAGAAAGGAAAAAACAATCATTACTAATATATATATATAAATAAAGAAATATTTCAAATGATTAATTCGTATTACTTAGTTTCCTAAATATATTGTTAATGAAAATAATGATGGTTCCTTAAAGTAAAATTAAAAAAAGGATATCAGAAAGATTTCACTATAGATGCCTTTAAATTAATGTACTGTAGAGAGAATTCACTTACTTTAAAACTCTTTCTTTCAATAAAGTAAATTGACAAAATGATAAGTATGAGATAAAATATGTAAATATTTTAAAGATAAGCATAAGGTTTCTTGACATTATGAAAAAAAAAATGAAAAAAGGAAGTTAATGAAAGAAATTAAGACTAAAAAATTCGAAGTTCATATATTCTTTTTTTTAATCAGTGATTTTAAAATTGTATTCTTTAGGTAAAATGAGTGAATAACATTTGTAAACAAGAAGACACGAACTATCTTAATTACATTAGTGTTTGGTATACTAACGCATGTGTTTTGGCGCATATTAATGTTTGCATCCCAGAAAACATTACTGAGTACAAACAATAATTGTTTGTGTTTACGTTCTGGATATATTTTGCCGACATAATTCAACGATCTAAAAGTATATCCTCATCTTTTCTTTGGGGGCGGGGACCTTTTCACCTTTTTCCCAAATTGTAGGGTAAAAATATTTCTTTCTAAATATATTTTTCTAACGTGTCTAATTTCTAAATCCATTAAAACGCTCAAACGCTTCTTGTATGAATGAATCAACATGATCTACAACAGGAACAGGCACTTCGATAACCTCTATTCTTCATGATTTCTCACCCATTTAATACTCCTTGGACGTGACTAAACGCCACTTATATGCCCTGTCACTGCCGTAAAAATAAGATGAATCGGGGAATATGATTAAGGGGGTAGGTTCAGGAGTGGAGTGTCAGTATCAAATTTATATATAAGTAATCAGTCAGCTTGGCAGCTTTGGTTCAGAATGGGCCTTTCGTTCTAAATTTTTTGGTCAATTTTGACTGTTTCAGTAAAAAAAGACTCACAGAATTACTGAAAATTTAATTCCAAAAGAGCAGTTCCTTAAATATATATATATATATATATATATATATATATATATATATTTATAAATAAAAAAAAAATCTGGAAATAGTTAAAAACATATATTAAAAGAATAATAAAATGAATAATAAATGAGACTTACACTGCTGGACACACAAAACGCAACACAAGGAAGGACCAGATATATCACAGCGAAGTTTATATGGCAGATAACAAATTGTACAAAGATCAAACGATTAAAATTACAGCCTCTTGTGGCGTGTGAATGATGACAAAATCAGTTGTTTGTGTAGCAACCATTGTCGGCTATAATCGCTGCCACATACTTCAGCATAAAATCAAAGAGGCTTTGGATGTATCCTTGGGGTACAGAAATCTATGCGGCTTCCACATATTGCCAAAGTTGATTTGATGTTGCAGCGGGTGGTGTATCCCGGTCCCAGCCGTTGTGGAAGCATGGACCACACGTTTTAGATTGGTGATATGTCGAGAAAACAAATATGTTAAGGTAGAAAATCAATTTGATGGGTAAATAAGAATTCTTGAACATTGCATGACACGTGTGGTTGCGCATTATTCTGTTGGAATATGGTTGGTGGCAAGCGTTGAATGTATGGGAGGACCACGGGCTCCAACACCTCAGAGATGCCGGTACACTGGCTGTTCAGTGTACCGGCAACGTATACTAGACGGGTGCGGCAGTGAAATTCAATACCACCACAAACCATGACACCGGGTGCAGGACTAGTGTGGTGATGAATAAAGCTACAGTTCAGCAGCCTCTCACGACGGTGTCTACAAACTCGAATCCGACCATCGTGATGTTGCTGGCAGAAGCGGGATTCGTCAATAAACACAACATATTTCCATTCCGTTGTACATGTCCACCGTTCATCGCACCATTGGAGGCGCAAATGCTTGTGGTTTCTAGTCAAGCATAAACAAAGTAAAGGATGCCTTGTGGAGATTCCACTCTGCTGCAAACGGTGTCGAATGGTACGAGCGGATACCGAATGATGCGCAACAGACTGAATCTGTTATGCTATAGTTTGTGTTGTGGCTGCATGATCCATCACTGTAATTCTCACAATCCGCCTTTCATCACGAGTAGTGGTGCAACGAGGTAGGTGCGATCGGCTCTGTCGATCCATCGTTTCGTCCTGCATCCAGCGATGACAGATTCGCATCACAGGTGCTTGGTTTTTTCCAACAGGTTGACCGATTTCTCTTAAGAATAATCCACAATCCCCATAGGGTACTATTCTTCCTCGATCGAATTCAGAAACTTGGTCAAAAGACGCTCGATGTCTTCTGCGAGGCAAAGGTAAACAGCTTACGCAAAAAAAAAGCACGAAAAAAGAATTGCTGTTCTTTATATCGCCAATCAGTTCTCCCTTTATATAGCACTTGTGGGAGGCGCTACGGTCACCCGTGATGTGCGTCTGTGCCATAATGCTAATGATTTGCATATTTCATCGCCGCCAACGCAAGATGTAAATTTCAGATGGTTTTCATGCTTTCTTCAAGGTGTTGCATTTTGTGTGGTCATCAGTGTATGTAAAAATTTTAAAATCATAAGATATGGTTTAAAAAGATTTATGATATGTATAAACACCGATTTTGATTGGGCTTTCCCATAAAATTTTTTTTAAAGATTTGGTAAACTTTATAAATATTTTCTTAAAAAAGTGATTATATGGAGAATATTAAGAGGACATTTAATTAAAATTACTTATGTGAAAACTTCACACAAGTAAAAACCTCACAGGGGAAGACTTTCTACCCAACTATATCTATCCTGATGCGAGTGCTCGATTCGAAGTTGAATCAATTGCACATAAAGTCTTCGTAAAGGAGGAGTTGTTCAATGAATAATTCTAGGAAGAATGTGATGCCATTTGTGAGAATTTGCTGAGAGAGATCTCAGTCAAAGTCAGAAGACTGTGATAAGATTCATGTTGTGTGTTCTTTCTGCAAAAGTTCGTGACGTGGTTTTGAAAGGGAAAGCTCTAGATGGGACCTCGAGGGATGCAAATCAACCGTAACTTTCCACACACAGCCATACCATCACGTTTTCACTGTGTGAGATATTTGAAGATTTAAATCATTTTAAAATATAACGAATGGTTTGTTTTTAATGGAACTCATGAATGAAACAAAGAAATTAGACGCTGCTTTCAATTTATACATTTGATTTTACTTCAATTCAAACAATAAATATATGTAAGAAAATTTCACTAACTTTTCTTTCTAATTTTAGAAATTGCAACTAAGATTTGACTTGACTTTTTCTAATATCACACCCTGAAAGAAAGGCGTAATTTTGCACCTTAAGGTATCCGACTACTTGCGACAACTTTTTTTTGTAAAAATGGAGATATGGCGATTTTTTTGTGTTTTTTATAGTTATTTAGTATATTTTAAGGCAACAATCTTAAAATTGAGAAAAGAAAAGAAAAAAATTATTATTATTAAAATGGGAAAAAACTAGCAAAAATGTGCAAAAAATTACATAAACGGGGCCCGCTCTGTACAAAGATTTTATGAACAAATTCTCAATTTTTCAATTTTGATGTGTTACTTTCATATTTGAAGTGACCGTCAGAATAAGATGTATTTTAATTTTTACAAAAACTAGAGCACTTTCTTGTTGTGATTTTACGAAATTGCTTAAAAAATATTGACTATATTCACATAAAGGACTGTAAATTTTGAAATAAAGCAGTGATTGATAAATCTGAAGGTCAAAACACTTTTACTGTTATGCAGAACATAAGCAAAATATTTCAGCCAATTATTTTCAAAACTTTTTGAGCAATCGCTGCCCCCGTTTGAGTTTTTTTTTGAAAAAAATACATTTTAAAATTTGACATCTTGTGTAAAGTTATGACATCTGCTTTTGCTAAAACGTTTGTAGTTTTTGTTCTATTGGAGGGAAAATAAAAACTTGGTATTGATATTAAGCTAATAAGATTGTCTATAAAATAAAATTATAAAAAAATTGTCAATTTTTGAAAAACGTCATGATTTTAGGGTAATCGGATACCTTAACCCGCGATCACTCGCGCGGGGTGTTCTGTACACCCCAGCAACAAGAAAATCCTCCCATGATTCTAAAAAGAATGCACAGAACCACGATTTTTTCTATAGCTGCACAATTTAGGTCATTCAAACCTTCAGACCTGATACAATCCCTCTATCTCGAACGATTGGAATGTAATGGCATTCAAAAGTTTATCTGGAGGGCTGAGAACTCCAGCCAGAAGTTGAACATTTGTATACAGTCTGCTCTGAATGTTTGGAAAATGATTAAAATATTATTTTTCTACATTCTACTATCATTATCTCATTTATTATAAAGTATATTTATTACTGGTATGTACGTTTTATACTGGTTTATGAAAAAATAAAAAATATGTGTTTTAAAATGAAAATTTTTTGTATTTTAGTTTAAATGAATGTTAGTCTCATTTGTATGCAACAAATGTAATAATTTTATTTGTATAATACAAAAAACATCTTGAACTTTATAAATATGTATCATAATGACTTAATTTTATTTTCATAATTAAATACACGCGTTAAATTTTGGAGTGTTCTCTACACCCCGCGAGTAACGACGGTAGCAAAAACAGACGCGAGTGACCACGGGTTAATCGAATGATGAGGACGACACCAAAGCAGGCACCTCACTCTTCTAATCCCCACATCATGTCAATATAACGACTTTCAACCACAACAAACTCAACGTGCTATAGTCTCTTTACAAAGTGAATCAAAGCTGACCACTAGGTCGCGACCACGGACCTTCGGTTACTGCAACTGCAACTTCAACGTAGAAATGACGGCAAAAAAATAAATAAATTCAAGGATGGAGGGTCATATTTGAAATTGCCTAAACTACCCTAATGTTCAACTGTCTCCACACATATCCTGAGTTGCCCAGCAATTCAAGTCAGGCTTTTCAAGATCAGCCCAGAAGACCCAGAAGATTTGATCTTCTCTGATAAAGCTGTTGAGAGGTTGCCAAAGCTGTCTTTCACAGCTTCGGAGAGATCTAAGGCTTCTTTTTTTTTTTTTTTAATCAATCTGCACATAATGGACCCGCGAACAACAAGACCAGCACATTTTTTAAAAAAATGACGCAGAAAGAAGACACAAAAAGAGTTAACAAAATCATTCATCTATATTTTAAAACTTATTTCAGCAACACAATATGAAGTAACAAATTATCACGTATGGAGGATTCTAATTCTTCTTCAGGCGATCTCCAAGGCTAACTGACACTTTTAAATGTTTATCATGTGCTGCCATCTATTAACTAGAGTAGCAAGTAATTACTAGTATTATTTTAGCCCTAAATGTGCCATGACTGGTGATAGCATACAACCTTTTAGTTACCTAGATTCACGTGTATACCATTTTTTACTTTGTTAAACTTTGGGGTTTTTTTTCGTTACAAATAAATATTCATATTGTTTTAATATATATATTACCTTTATTTTTTTCCTTAAGAAACACGTAGTCTATTGTCATTTTTATATAGTTTATTTCCTTATAATACACAATGAAGCGAAAAATTAATGGAAAGTGAAATATTTATTTAAAATATGCTTATCGTATCATTTCCTCGAACATTTCTCCAAAATCTGTAAAAAGAAATATGAGAAAGTTATTTTCTCAAAAATTCGTTCGCCACATCTTTATTAAATCAATAATCTCAATTTATTTTCAAAAGCTCTAAATTTTTACTAAAATAATCCTTTGAAAGAACTTACAATATTTGCCTTCACATAATATTTGAAATTTATTTATTTTAGATTTAAGAGAAATTACCTTCAGGTAAGCCGTGAAAATATAAAGTTTTATTTTGTTAAGGATCAAATTAGTACCAATTCATTGAGAATAATCCAGTTTTTTTCATTTGATAACTCAACTATCAATAATCATTTATTCTTATTTGTAGCTATTCCGTTAAAATCATATGCAGATTCATGCAATATATGGTTGATAAATTAGAAAAAAATATAGCTGTTTAGATGGAACTGTATCTTTCTATTATTCAAATTGTGTGTGTATTTTAGTTATGTTTTTATTATTATTCAAAGTGCATTATTATTATTATTTAAATTGTGCTTTTATTAGTATTATGTGCTTTATATGTTCATTCATATATTGTTACGTTGATCTGGGTTCGAGGATTTTATGCAAATCAGTCGCAAAGAACAAGAGCGATGAGAATTTATTGTCGAAAATCCATTTCTTGAAATATAGGATTCTGCAGCAATATTCGCAGAATAAATCTCAACACCACTCAGACATAATTATCAGTGTCTAAAATACACGTATATAAAATATTATTCACTAGGAATCGCTCGTTCAACAGCCGAAGTAATCACTGATCGCTTCAACAGTCAAAGCAATACAAACTGATCGCTTGTCAAAACCAGACTGACTCGTTGAGGCGAGCATCGCTCTATATATAGACCCAACGGAAATTTCCAGATAGATCCGCTTGCGTCATAGAGCGTGAAAGTATTGTATTTCTTTACAAATTTCTAGAAGAATCCAGTGGGTCTCGAACTCGCCAACACGGTCGCCAAAATGGTAGCAAAAGTCGCGAAATTGGCCGCAAACTCGGTCGCCAAAAAAGATGCCAACTTGACTCCATCGATAAGATTTCGCCAAGTTTCCATTGAATCACCATTATAACGTGAGGGACGGCGTTGCTTGTGAATATTACAATTTTATGGTAAATTAAATATAATTCATAGTAAGATAAAGGCATTAGACACCCAAATACAAATTATTTACACTATTTTACACAAAATTCGTAACAATATGTTATACTTAATTTCTATTCAATTCTTATTATTATTTACAATTTCTATTTTATATGTATTTTGTATAAAATAATTAGTTTTACTGTCATGCCTTTTACCAACGGCATCTACTATATTTATCTTTTGCGTGAAGGCAACATGTTGATTGTTTCTATTTGTTTGAGTAATATAATCTGTGAGATTTTTTTCAGTTCCCGTACTGTCCCTCGCTGAATGAGGTTCTCGCCGCACAAAGCGGCTGACATTTGTCTGTATCTTTTATACGCAAAATTAAAGTTATGAAGTTTCAAAAGCAAGAATCATCATTTAGTACCGTGTGACGGACATTTGCCATTGGAATTCATCATACATACAACAAAATTAAATATTCGATTTTGGATAATGTATACAAAAAATTCTTTGCAGAGTATATTGCTATCGAGAAGCATTTAAAGTTTAAAGGTAACTTTAATTACGAAGAAAAATTCATACACACACAAACACATGCCAGATCTTTAAGAATAACAGAAAGAACGACTTTCAATTAAAAAATTGACACGTTACTGTTAAATATTTTTTGAAATTTGAAGCGAAAAAAAAAATCATTATGTTTGACCTGCTCGATTTCGGTGTCCGAGCTCTTCAAGAGCTTCCGAATGAACTAAGAGCGCAGGTTGCTTCGTAGAAAAAAACTGCTTTGTCATTCAATTTTCCAAAAATAATATGCAGGCGTCCCTCGTATAATGCGGTACTTGTAAAACATGGTTTCAACAGGGACGTCTTAAGGCATGGGCCAACTGGGCCCGGGCCCAGGTCCTCGACCACAATGGGGCCTCATCTCGTTCTCGACTAAGCCTTAATAAGATAAGGATTCGAATAATTCAAACGGTCAAATGTTTTTTTCCAGTTGTATTCTCCGAAATACTGGGAATTTCGGATGATATGTCAATTGGCTATATGTGTGAGGACCGCGTGACATACATGTATAGGCCTAGACCTACTACCATACTCTTCCATTACTCCTTCAGTCAAAAGGTGGTACTCGGTCAAGCTGGTTTTGACATTGTAAATCATGTACATTCATTTGTTTCGGGTTATTGTTTGTACGAGTATTTGAAAACGTATGCTATGTACTGTAATTTAAGAGTCATTTGCGGGGCCCACATTTGCGTAGGGGTTCAGGGCAGGGGCGTAGCAACCACCGTATGAATGATACTAGGGCCCAACATGTGTAAGCAAACAAAATCATAAAATATAAAGGTGCTCCTAAAAAGAGCCCTCAAGGAATTTTTCATACAGGGCCCTCTTAGAACTAATAGCGCCTGTGGGGTCCAATGCCTACTTTTGCGTAGGGGCCCAGGGCCTCAAGAAGTCTAAAGACGTCCCTGGGTTTTGATATTACACTTTACAAAATTTGCGATTATTATAGCACGAATTCGATATTACATGGCACCGGCATGATGATTTCGAAAACATTTTGTAATAATGCATCGGTTACTTATTTAAATGTAATTGATCTGCTGAAAAGAATAGATTTAGCAAACAAACAGAAAATATTTTTGTTGAAAAAGTTCCTTCAGCAGTAAGTTGCGAAAAATTTAAAAGAGAATAGCAAAGTTCTTTAGCTCTTTATAGAGAAATTCTGAAAGAACTGCAAGATCGAATCAGACAGGTAATCACAACTACGTCATATAACTTTTGTAATGATGGCGAAATAACTAATGAAGAGGAATTTCAACCACAACTTCGAGAAAAAAAAAATACATTAACTGTAGTTTTTTATGAGAGTGATGATGAAAATTCATTTTGTGATCCTAATAAACCGTTTCTATTTATTTTATAATAATAACTATTTTTTGAATGTGCTTCTTGTTGTATTTTTTTAAAATTTTGTATTACATCCTTTTGGTTTTGATTAAAAACTTGAATTGAATTTACTTTTTCATTTATATGTTTTACTTGAACGAAATTTCAACTATCATAAACTTCCAAGTAAAAATGTTCAAATATTAAGATTCTTCATAAACTTTAGAATTAAAAAAAAATAATATGAGTATATTTTTTGGTCAGGAGTGTGTTGTTTACTTATGTTCGTTATTATTGTTGACCAATTTTTTTGCAAAAATCAAAAATTGGCAACAGTGAAGCGCAGGAACTGATTGGCTGGAAACACATGATTGCTGTTGTCATGCTACCAATGATGTGACTTGAACTTTGCCCATTACATCCAAATTTCCTTACTCAGGTAAATGCAATTTCTTTTGATAATTTAAATTATATTTTCTAGCAGATTGTTAAAGTGTTGATATTTGATTAAACTTTCATACACACAATGTTCTAAAAACACCATTAGTAGGAATTAGGTAAGGCTCGTTGACTGTTGTACTGAAGAGAGGTTTCAAGAAAAAACGTACAAAACCAAATTTCATCGCGTTTGAGATATCTATTTCTTTTTTTTAACTTTAAAAAAGAGATTTTTTGGAGCAGTTCTAAGTATTTAATGGAAAACGACCAAATGTCGATGAAAGTGTCCCCTTAAAAATTAAAGTATCCAACGTAGATAGAGAAAAACTGATGCCTGTTAAATTTTATCTGAGGCTAGTAAGACAGAAAATGTCGTTTTTAAACTAGGCATTAAAACTGGAAAACTTAAGACAACTGTATGCGAAATCTGAATTCAGTATTTGCAAAGTGAGATCTTTAAAGAAGGAAGATGTCCATTCTGTATGAATATATTTAAGTTAAATAGCTATAAACAATCTTAATTGGGCAGGGTGGTTAGTGCAGAATAGGATGTCAGTTGGCGGGGGTAATTTTAGAGCGAACTAGAAGTGGACGCTAAACAATCGATACGTATCATTAGTTTTCCCGAAAGATTGCAAAACAGCATTTTCCCAAAACAAAAAACATCGATATCAAGAAGAAATTCAAATAACCATATTTTTGAAATAATCAATCACACATGGATTAGAATAAATTTCTAATCTGATATTTTCTTAACACTTAATCAAAAGGATAAAATTGAATTAGAAAAAGTAATGTAAAAAAGATATTAACAATAGAATTCCACAGAGGAAGGATACATTTTCTTGGTGCCCTCGATGAAAAGTAAAAACAATTCGTTCGGATTGTAGTATCTGTACATTTTTCTGTGTATGAGCTTCTCAAAGTAAGAATTAATTTGATTCTTATACACCCGCATAACAATCGAAATTTGAAAAAAAAACATACTTATCGTACTTTCCACAAACCAGCTATTCTTTCGTAGAAACCTACTACAAGGCGCATTCATTCCTGTCTTTAGCCATTCCCAAATATATCCATCACTCGATTCCTTTTTAACCAAACAAACTCACAGCATTCTTGCAATCATACTTTCGTCATTTGTAGCAATCAATCCTCAATCCATGTACCAGGGTATCGCATACATTTTCCCCTTTCATTTCAATTAATAGAAAACACCTAAATCACATACTTCTCAGACTTCTACTGTTCAGGATTATTCGAAGAAACAAACGCAAAAAGGTAATTCTGAGTATATAAAAAAATTACGAAAAAAAGTTTGTAATCCTACAATTCGAACTATTTCCAAAAAAGTGATAGTTCTTGCAAAAACAATAAGTTATATTTCTTAAAAAAGAATAATTAGATGGTTAATAAGAGAATCGTCAGTCTTTTTTCAAAAATTCTGCACATTTCAAATAATGAATATAAATTGAGTACAAAGAACACGTGACCTTATCGGAACAAGACTGCATTTTAAAGAGTTCCCAAATTAAACATTCTGCCAAAATGGAATTCATTATCTCACCATAAAATTAGATAAACATCACCAAATCTAACTGTCGGCAGGATTTCAGAAAATAGGACTGAAAATCTACATCCACCACTAATATATGCGCTGATCGAAAACACAAATTTCTATATATAATTCAAAGTGTCACCAATCTTTTGATTGCACTGATTATTGAGCATGCTTTTATCACAGTGCTTCTCAAACTTTCAATATACGCGACCCACTATTCAATAGTCATTTTCATTGCGCCCCCCTCCATACAATAACAATGTATTGAATTCAATAATACTATACTTTGACACTAAAGCTACAATACGACTTTCACCTCTTATGTGCCACCTGCGTATATAAATGTCTCGTTCAGCCAAAGTATTAATTTTCGGGACGTATATATACGTCTTTCCGAAGTACTATCTTTTCTGTGCAGTGCGACCCATAAAATTATTTCGAGGGCGTTAGAAGTGACAGTGTTTGCGAAGGATTTACTTATTTCAGAAGATTTTTTCTTATTTATTTCTTTTCTCCTCTCCCTCCCCCGCAAAAAAACCCATCAAAATACGCCCGTCTACGTTGTAAACGATGGCATTGGGGAGGGAATTGCATAACTTTTAGCAGACAGTATATAAATGAATTAATTATAAACCATACATAATTATCAAGATAATTGTTAATACACAAGCCCATGAGGTCACTGATAATTATAGAACTTGTTCTTAACTTAGTACTGTTAAATTAATTATAAAATATACATTGTACATACTGATACATTTATAAGTGTATTATATCAGTCTAAATGTGTATTCTATATTTTATTATATCAGAAAGTATTTTGTTTGTTTACTTTCAGTAAAATTAATAATTTTTTAAATAACCTTTTGTTTTCGACTTTTCAATATGCTCGTGCCCCCTTTGTAGAGTTATCACACCCCCCAAGGGGGGTGCGCTCCACAGTTTGAGAAACACTGTTTTATCATGTTTTGCGAATTTATTTTATTTTAAAGCGTTGGCTCTTTGTGTAATACGTCTCTCGTAGTTCTTTTAATCGTTTGATGACTGATTATATTGACAAATTTATTGAATGTTTTATTATAATAACTTAAATCTTTAGGTAACGAAAAATAAATAAATAATATTATGTTAATTTAAGCTTCACAGAAATGTTGCTCTAGTTTCAGCTAAGATCTTATTTTCACTTGAACGAGTACCTAGTATGTAATACGTACAGATTTTCTAAATAACTTGATAACGAAATAGATTTTTTGGCACTTTAACGGATTATCCTAGTTAATTTCTCTCTGTACATTATCTAGATTATCTGTAAATAAATGATTTCTGTACTTGAGCGGAGTAGCATATTTAGATTGAAAATAAAAGTATCTTGTATAAGTATGAGATACATTTTTAAAAATGTTTTGATGTGATTCTGATTATTATTATATACAGATAATTCTTGTATATCATATCGTCGTTGTCAAACCAATGTCTGCTATGTGCATTTGGAACTAATTTGTTATCAGTACGCTACACGCCAAATCTTTAATTGGCACGGTTTTCAAATCGCACCAGGCTGCGGTAGCCCAGTGGTCAAGGTTTCGGATCATGGCAGGCACATGTCAGGGGTTCGAGCCCAGTACCACTAAAGACACGCCGTGTAGGGCAGCGATGCACGTTAAATCTGTCGAGGTGTCCTCCCGTTGGTGTGGGATGGTAGTTAGGAGAGGGAGGTGTCGCGTCCACGTCACTTGACCATGGTTCAAAATTATGTGGTCTGTCGCCAAAAGCCCTCGTGTAGCTGAACAGTGCGACGTTAATATTCACTCACTCACTTTGAAATCACACCAAATAAGATTGAGACACCAAGTTTTCAATCCAAGAAGGCCGCCTAGCACTAAGAACTTGACATGAAAATAATTTAAAAGAACAGCTTCTATTCCTGAGGAAAGAGATTAATTACATATATTTTAAATGACGCAAAAAAGGTAAAGTCTACTTACTTTTTTTGTGGAAAGCAAAATTGGAAAAAAATAAGAATTTTAAAAAATAGAAAGAAAATTTTTTAAAAATACTGGAAAAAATACGAAAAAAAAAACTTATGGAAAAATTTTAAAAAAAAAATAAATCACAGTTAAGTAAATTTTAAGTTTATAGTGAATTTTATATAGAACGAGGAACGGTTAATAGTTCATTAATTAAAAGTAAAATTGTTATAAAGTCAAGAGGAAATTTGTAATTTGCTGCCAGAAAAAAAATAATTTGGCCTGATAGATATATTAATTGTGACAGCACAAATTTGCATCGTAAGATCCGCAGTAAAATATGTGGCTGTCATATTTTTTTTAATTTGTCTGTAAAACAATATTCATTTAACTGGTTTACTTATTACATTGCATTATGGCCGAAATAAGTAAAATCTTAAGAAATCAGAGGATATAAAAACATAACTTAGAAAATGATTTGGACTGAAAGAGCTAATTCAGCAACCTTTTTTGGTCCGTAAAACTTGAAATCGGAGTTCACATATTATTTTAAATAAAGATCCTGGTACTCATCAATAATGTTCGAAATATCCTTGTTTAAATATAAATGACAGAAGACGAAAACTGCACACAATCCAGATAGTTTAAAGTATGGAAATGTAAAATTTGTAAGAAAAATCGAATTAAATTCGTCTGAAATTAATAGGGTTACCGCTGTAAAAATAAACTGTATTAAAAATTAATTATAATATTCGTAATAGTGAAAACAATCACAGTATCAAACGTTTAAAATCAAGGCAGCCATATTGGAATGTTAAAACCAAAATTGGAGAATGTCAACAACTTGTGCAAAAAATTAGTGTGATTTGCATATAGCAGATATTGGTTTGACAAGGACGATTCAGATGGTATAGACATATGCTTCTTGATGTAGATAAGTATTTTTGCTTATGATATTGATATTTAGGTCAAACATTTTAGAGACATGATTAGATAATTTGATGAGAAAACTGAAAGGGCAATATAGCACTTCTTTTATCAGAGTCGAAAAGAACAGTATCTAGCATTAGAATTGGGTGAAGTTCTCTGGGTAATTGAGTTGGCTAATGTAATGCAGGATATCAAGCATTACAGCGATGATGTTGCCAAAGGATTACTGAAAACTATACTTAATATCAAACTTGAAGAACAGAAGAAATGGGAAAGAGAACAGGAGAGAATAGCAAGAAAAAAAGAAAATAACTAAGAAAAAGGAACTTTGAACTGGAAAATTAAAAATTGAACAATTAGAAGAGTGTCTATTACAACATAATTAACAAAAGATCTCAAAAACATAGCACATTTCATGTCCTGATAGCAATGATGATGCAGATGTTCGAAGAAAAAAAATCCAGATATATTGCTTTATTTTTCTTTTCTCGAACGGGTGTCAGGCGAAAATGTTCAAAGTTGACTCTAAGGACGGTTTCTAAAATATTTATCTACTTCCTTCGGATGTATCATAATCTATTGCCCAGTATATGTCGAAAAAAGATGACCTTTGTAGTATAATGGAAAAGTCTTAGGAACTAAGATAGTAGCATATATATACATATATATGTATATATACGTATGGGGGGGGCTGCCGCTACTACCAGCCATGAGACTGTTCTTCTCTGAGCGATTTTTGCACATGTCTGATGGTGTACTCATTGTTTTGGGATTCTACCTATCTTTAGAGATTCGACGTTGGAAAACGCCATGACGAAAATGAAGACGAAGACATATTGCGTTTGTTGAGATGGCAGAAGAGCAAAACGGCTCATATAATGAAAAGACGATTCTATATCAATATCAATTTCTCTATATTTATATCAACTATGTAAATAATTTACATATATTATAATCGTAATTAATTAAACTGAAGATGTAATTACTTGTTCTGCTAGATAACTCTCATCACTATACATATATATATCACTATTGGATCTCTCAATCATTGTACTGATTCCGTCGTTATTTTTTGAAATGGATGACATCACACCATACTTAACAATACCTTAATGAGTTTCATGCAAAAAAAATAATAATTGTTAAATTTTAATCATGTACTCTTCCATAAGCGCTTTACCAATCTTGTAAAATTTATCTTTGATTTGACAATTCTTTTCTAGTGTAACTACTTTTTTGTCTTAGACTTACACATGACACGATGGATAGATGAATATCAAATACCTTAAAATATTTTTGAACAGAAAAGCCCATGAAATTGATCCCAAGATTTAAGTCCCGTTCATTCGAGCAGCCATTACCATATTAGAAACTTTTCACACAAGTCTTTTGGGTATATATGGAAGATTTGGCAATGTCCTTCCATCTTATACATTTCTTGCGCTTTGTTATAGCCATTTAGATATTTGTATACGACATCCCATGATTTTTCCCACACTTCAGTGCATATGCCTCTAAATATCGAATACACGTCATAAACGAGGATATTATTGGTTATCTGAGGTATTGTGTTTTAATAAGAATTCCCTTCGGCAGACAGTTCTTTTTTAGCATGTATAGGCAATTAACTCTATACGCATTAGTCATACAATGAGGTTCTCCAGATATTTGATAAGCTAGAAATAAAGCCCGAAAATTAAATAATTCTCTTTATGAGATAGTCAAGATTTCACGTTTTGTTTTAATGACATGCATAAAATTGTTTGCAACAATGAAAGAAACACACACTTCTAATTTCGGGAACTTAACGGTATATTTTTGGATTATCTGAAGTGCAAGTAAGTTCTAGAATTGTCAGTTTATCGATCATAAAATGTATCATTTTAAGTCATACTTCCATATGATTCCATATATGGCACCGTTATGATATTAGGTGTATCGGCTGATTTATTTTTTGTTCTATCATACAAGTATATGGTTGTAATTATTTCACAAGTAGTAAGGATTTGCATCCACATACAATACTCTGAACTGTTTCTTGGTTACATTGCAATAATAACAAAACTATGTCAGATACAGATATTTTTTTTATCAAAGTTACAGTTAATTGCGCAGTTAATACAGTTAGTAAAGTTAGTGCAGTTTTATAAACTAGAGGCTCGCATTTCAGCATACAGCTATACTTCATACTCTATAATGTCAGTAGTTTTGTTGCAGGTAAATGATATATTCAAGTTAAGTGATAAATTATGTAGCCTTACAAACTGTTTAGTGTCTCTTGGTATTTATTACAAGAAAGTTTCGAAATTTGTTCCTCAAATTTTCCAGACTGTCAGCACTGTCGTGTTTTTGTTCAAACTATTCTGTCTTTGGTTGGTCTCGGATGTTTCTAAAGTCAATCATTTTATATATCATTCAGTGACTCACTTCTAGCGCAACACACGTTGCAATTGTTCGCATCGATAAATTCAGGTCACAAATATCCAGGAAACGGTCCATCTGCTCGTCATTTATAACATAATTTAAAATGAACTACTGGTGCATAGCTATTCAAAATAGCAATATTTTAATGTTTTTTTCTTTAAAAATCAGTATGTTACAAATCATTGCTATTAATACTTTCAATTTACTAATTTTTATCATTAGAAAATGAATATTGCATTGATAAACTGAGCCATTTTTGCATGACTCTTTTTTTTTAGAGGTAGTGTGATTTTCAAAAATCTGCATGAAGATTCTATGATGCTGTTTATCATTTATGAATCTAATTTTATTCTTGTTATCTATTCATCATTGATTCAATAACGTTTTTTTATCGAAATAGTTTATGAAAATGCAGAAATAAAGAAAAAGTTGCTTTTTATATGTAGTCCTGTTTTTATATACAGTTGGAATAAATATTTAGTAAGTAATCAGAAAAAAATAATAACATTTTCCTAGTTTTCCAATGAAAATACCACAAACCACCAATATAGTTTTCATAAATTAAAACAGAATTATGATAGATATAGATTTTCATAATTTGTGCCAACTTTTCAAGGTCTTAGTTGAAATTGGTATTTACTTCCCTCTTCTGTTAATTATTACAGTTGAAATTGGTGTTTACTTCCCTCTTCTGTTAATTATTACTCTACTTAATTTTAGTCAAGGCTTTTTTTTACATCTTTAAAATTATGCGTAAATAAATAAATTAAAGAAAAAGAACTATTTAATGAACTACTTCGCTTGAGAATTTGGGGGGTTCAATGCCAACACATTAAATAAATACCACAATTGTCAATCAAGTTAAGAATCAGATACTGTGAAGTAACTGAATTATTTTTTGTTAGATTTGGGGATTTTCAACAACAACAACAAAAATTTGCACAGAATCGTGTTACGCTGTTTATAATGCATTTTTATTTCCTTTTTTTTAAAAAATAAATATTTAAAGTACCTTTAAAAATAAGCATTTTTGGATTAAATGAAATAATTTTTTTTAACAAAATTTTTTAGGTAACTTGAGAGTAAGATGTTTCTTAATACCATAATTATTTTATTAAGATAATGTCATTCACACATTGGATAGGTAACAATCCATTAATATTGTTGAAAATGCAGTTTAAGGAATATGGTGATATGGAATACATATTTTGTTTTCATGAAACAAAAATTGATACCTTCAAGAAAAGGAGAAAATTTTCAGTGGGGTTTAAATACATTTTAGTATTGAATAGTTGTTTCAGGCCGTGAAATTCCAGCTTTACTGCAGCTGCCGTCTTTCTTGACGAATTATTCTCTAAAGAATAACAACATGCCACACGCTTTTAAAGAAAATAGTGGGTTCTATGAAATACTTATACATCTAACTCACATTTTGAGCTGAAAAAGAGAATATTGGAACAAGTAAAAGCGCAGTTTTCCCCTTGGAAAAAGTAAAATAGTTTTACAGATCGCAAATCGCGTATTTTATTCAGATATAAATTTATTTCGGGGATCTATATATTGACAAAGATGGCTTAAATGTTGCTGAACCAAAGCTATCACACATTCCATAAAATATTCTATTTAAACCTTCAGTTGAAAGCAGTAAAAATAGAAAATAGCAATAAAAACTATTACGCAGACTATAATAAAGACACCAAACACTCTTCATTCTGAAAAATTTTTAGTGGAATTTTTGGATATCTAATTATATTCTGATAAAATTTGTCTTTTTGAATACATTTGACTGCAGTATTTTTTAATTCATGTATAAATTCGAAAAGAAAAAAAAAATAATTTTCATGCTTAAAGGATAACTTTGTAAACCTTTCCCGCGTGTGTGCATATAAACTGTTTTTTAAATGGAGATTTATCTCTTAGTTTGAATTAATTTCCCTCTAGACTAACAAGAACTTTATTAATACTTGATTGTAGAATTTTAAGCCATGGTCAAGAGAGATTTAATGCTCGAATGGGTAACATATACTAATATTCTAATTTCTACATTACACCATGTGAGGACGAGGCTCATTTGAACTTAAGATTCCTCAACATGCTTTACTCCACATAATGATTTTTGATGAAAGTAAGACTCAAATCTTTAATTTAATTAATTTATCACAGGATGTAAAAGTTGAAATTTTAGCATCTGGATTACAACGACCATAATATGGGAGAATTTTAACCTCGACATATTTAATGTGCATTATCTTTTCTACATAATAGGTCCTTAGTGGCAGCGGGATTCGAACTTAAGACTGAATAGAAATGTATCAAATATTATCAAGTACATATTTTTCACTAAAATATCATTACTTTGTTTGTACTTATAAATTGTGAAGACTAAATGTAATGTGAACTTTATTTATAATTTTCGATCATATTTCAGAAGACAATTAAAGAATAAGAAATTAAGGTGAATGACTTTCCCCCCAATTACGTTGATTTTAATACATTTTCTTTAAAAATGGAAGAAAAGTATAATAATCAAGTCATAACTGTACCCTGAAAAAGAAAAATATCGAAACATTCTTGTCTGCATTTTCCTATGGCCCATATATTTGGAAAGATTGGCTAAAAATTTCAGATCTGAAAACCAGTATGTTTTTAAGATATTTGAACTTTCCTGAGTCTACATTTTAACTTCGGTTTCATTAAAGCATTTTTGAGAATTTCTAAAGTGAATTAATTAAAATGATTTTTGAACTCAATCCAGTTTTTCATTAAGTAATAACTATTAACTGCAATTTTCATTACTAAAATAGTTTCTGTTTGTTTATGTTTTGAGGTTTTTTGAGTTCTCTCATAGGTAATTAAGGTTGATTTCAAGACCAATATTTATTTGTACACATTGTTTATATAACTTAGAAGCTCTTCATTTTGTTTTCATTAATCTTTTTCTGTTAGAAAAATACCACCGCAAAAACGTACTCAGGTGCCATGAGAAAAAATATTTGGAAGGGATGTAATAGAAAAGGGAATAAGGGATAGTAGAAAATGATAAATTTAAAAATCCATCATTCAGTTGATGCTACAATGACATTTCAGAATACAAATATTGCAGAAAGAAGTGGATATTTTCATGATGTATTAAAACACATTATAGTAAATATATTGTACATTACAGTGCTTTTAAAGTAGCGCAACAAAAA